>VSMD01139456.1:0-55277 GCA_008750895.1 Mirza zaza | reverse complement strand
TAACTGAACCATAGTCATCAATGGTTACTTCCATTTTAGGAACATTTAAAAGTATCCCAGTGCTAATAAACTCAAGTTCAAATTCATAGAGGGCATCCAAAACCTGTAATCGCCTACCATCTCTCTCACCCACAAACCCATGGCTTCTTCTTTTGAACCTCCACACCCTCGCTGTTCTTTGTCTGAAAAGCCCTTCCATGTCCCAGTTCACCTTCACTCATCCTTGAAACTCAGTTCCAGTGCTGCCTGCCTTCTCTCTATAAAGACTACAACCTCTATACAAGTATCCTGCATCCAATTATTTCTGTATCTCTTTTTCTCCCCATTACATTAGGCTATGAAACTCCTCAAGGCACTGACTGAGTTATCTCTCTGTTTACTCACAGTCCCACCCAGGTTCTAGGGCTCCTGTCATAATTATAACATAAGCCATCCAGGATGTCCATAAAATGATGATTTTAAAAATTCGAGATGAGAGACAGAAATAGTGAGATAGTAAAGTAATAGTAATTAAAAAATCATAACTCCGAAATCAGTGTCAACATCACAGAAGTCAATCACAAATGCCCTGAGAAAATCTGGAGTGGAGACAGAACAGATGAATGCATACTCCAAATATCCAATTAAAATATCTTGCATTAAAACTTCCCCTGGTTGGGTAACAGAAGAAGCATAGGTTTGGGGTTGGGTTTGGCTTTCATGTGTTCAACCTCTGATATGAATCAGCAAATGAGCAATGAAGTCAACATGTCAGATTTTTTCGTAAGTCTAAACAATGTCTTTGTTTCTCCAGGAAAAAGACTTCTATTGATATTAGTATTTTTTTCTCATCTCCTCATAGGCTATTTATTGAAATAATAAGTAAAACTAATAACACATGCATATAAGAAACACTCCCAACACACTGAACACTTCCCATCTGTGCCTTACACCATGATGCGGAAAATTCACAATGACATAAATTTAACCTTTGAATTCAGCTGTCATAACTGAAGTGAAATATTCAAATAGTAAATAAAGACAATGAATGGAACTGCGTAAGAACAAGGTAGGTCTGTCTCCAACTTAAGTATACCCTCTGTCACCACAATGTTCATTATCTTCCTCCTGGACAGCTCTAATGGCCCTGTTGATAAATTATATAGTCTGAAGACCATCTCTACCCAACAGCCTTGGCTTCCACTCAGTTTCAACCAAACAGTCACATGGCCACCCTCTCATCACCTGGAAATCTTACAGCTTTCTTCAGGGATTTCCTTCTCTCCTATTTCACTGAACAAGCAGATGGTGACTCCAAAATTGCAATTTTGTCACAAATGTACTCTTAAAAGGAGAACTTTTCATGATTCTTCAAGGAGCAGCAACATATAAGCTGCCCTCACATGCAAACAGGCTTATCCTTTTCCCTTTATGGAAATGTTTCTTCCCTAACCTGCTCACAGATCCTCCACATGTGGTTCTGGGACCATCTCATTCACTCTTCACTGTACAAGCTCTGAGCAGGAAATTTATTACAAATACAGCTTCTGTATTTACATCTTCCTACTTAAACCCCCTTCTTGTTATGTTTTGGTTGAGTAGAACAATCATAAATACAGGAGCTGGTTAACAAAAATCTGCATAGATTCCTTGGGACTTTGGTTCTTTGAGCTAATCATACTTTAATCACAATATTCCCAGTTTCTTATACTCAAAGCTTTCAAATATCCTTAGCTTAATTTTGAAATTCAGATTGAAAACCTTTTATTTTATGAGCAAAAACATACTGATTTTTTTTATAGGAAAATTTTTTTTCCTTTTATTTCATTATAGTATGGGGGTACAAATATTGTTAAGGTTACATATATTGCCCCTGCAAATATACTGATTTTTTAAAAAATGTATGGTTTAATTAAGCAGATCACTATAAAGTCTTAAAGATGTGATAGCTACAATATGGCTGGTTATATAAACCCATCTTATTTTGAAACTGACTTCTTAGAGAAATGCTGCATTCTCAAGCAGTCTGCTTTTTGGTTTGCTTGTCCTTGGGTGAACATCACTTCAAGCTTCCATTCTAGGACCAAAATTCTTTTGCTGGCATTTGAAATCTTCCATTTCTGCCCAGATTGGCAAAGCCTGTTTATTCATTTTTCTAGAAAAGGTCTTGCTAAAAACTAAACCAAGCTTGTTCACAGCTCCCTGCACAGAGCTGATAGCCTACTAATAGTTGCGTTAATAATCAAGCCAGTGTATAAACTTGCTCAATATAAGACGTGTGGCAAGATGCCAGTGTGTGCAACATTAAAAATAGCTCTTTCCCACTGTGTAAAAACTGCTTATGCTTTTGTACATTTCTGTACTGTTTTAAATTTGTAAATGAGCATGAATTATTTTAATATTTTTCAAAAAGCCAACTGAAATATAAAATATATATATTTGATAAATTAAATTTTATAACATATGTATCCTGAAAATTATATCTGAGATATGTGCTTTTCAAATTTAAATCAAATTCATTCATTCTCATGAAGAACAAACTGCCTATTTCCTGTAATAGTCTTAAGTGACCAATAAGTGAACTAATTTGTCAGTAAGTGAAACATCAGATAGATTATTTTTTTCACTTTCAACTATGTGTGAGACTTCAATATATCCATTTCACATCATTGTCATCTTCATATCTAGTAGTAGTAACCAACACTTACATAGTGCCTATACTGTGCCATCAGGGTACACATATATTAATTCATATTCTGTTTCAAGATTTTACATATATATTCATTCAGTCCTCAATAACTAGAAAGACTATATTTCATTTTACAAAGAAAAAACCGTGGCACAGAAGCTTGCCCATAGTCAATAGCTCAAAAGGGACAGAGCCAGGATTTATGTCCAGGAACCTCTTACCTTGGTCCACCTCTTGATTAGTGTGCAATGCTGCCTTCTTGACACACCTGAGAATGACTCAGTGTTACTGGTCTAATATCATTCCTGGCATGGAAATCAACATTATAAAGGTGAGAACAATTCCAGTTCTTTTCATAGAGCTAGGGATCTAAAAATCTTTCATCTTCCCAGTTTCAACTATCTTCTTTCCTAAATTATAACCCTAGAAACATTCAAGCTAAATCTATATTGCATGTTTCTTCAAAATGTAGCCACACAAAATAAATGTAAATAAAATGGCCTCTTAGCTCCCTATTGCAGCTAAGATTTAATACATGTGAACCCGAGTCTTCTGCAGCCTTCTCTGAACAAGGTAATCTAGTAAGCATCACTTTTTCATAATACTGTTAACTGATGAACATATAAAGGCTTTTTTTCTTTTAATAAATGACTTTATCCCTAGAACGATCATTCTAATCCAGTTTTTGGTGGAGTTCTACGTCTAAGGAGGTACTAGTAAACTGTATCTATTAACTAAGATCAATCCGAAAGAAAATTTATCAGACCTTTTTTTAGCAAGAAAAATACTAGTGTCCTCACAAAAACGGTTATTTCTTAAGCTTTCTACATTAAACTGAAGAAATAGTTACATAACATGTTCCTCTTCACTAAGGTTTTCATTTGCAAAAGCAGTCTGAGGTGCTGGGTACTGTCTGTTGTTCTTTTTATAACAACAAAAAAATAAGAAATATACATTTTATTGCTTAAATTTGCTACTCATTCAAGGCCAAGTTCATTCCTTCTCCTTAGCTTCCCCAGCCTGACACCTTCTGTCTTCCCACACACACTCAGGGGGGTATATCTGCATACTGGCTGTGAGACTCACAGGGTGACAGCATTCCCAGGGGAATTCAGAAGATGGCATTTAGCATCAACCCCCACTTCATATATTTGCAGCTGGGATCCCACTACGAAAAGGATAAGATTTTTTTTTTCCTGCTTTCTTCGGTCCTTTTCTGTCCATAAAGCTGAATTTCTCTGCTCGACTCATTAGAAAACTTACTCTATTTTATGGAATAAATTATTGCCCGAATTTAGAATCAAAGAAAGCCAGTTGAGATCTGTAAACCTTAAAAAAAAAAAAAAAAGGAAAAGATTTCATAATCAATCACAGTGAGATAGAAAACCACCAGCAAAAAAAAAAAAATTGGATTTTTCCCACCCTTCTCCTTGCTGCCCAGCAAATCACTTTTTTCATCATATACTCCCCTCCATCAAGATGCCAGGGAAGACCCTGCATCAGAGCTCTCATATCCCTTCAATCCCTTATTTCTAATTCCCTACTCCTCTCCAGAGAGTACCCTGCACTAGCATCTGCCACAGTTCGTAAGCTTATATTTATAATGATTTGTTTATTGTCTGTCTTCCCCACAGGACTGGAAGCTTCATGAAGGAAAAGACTGTTGTGTTCACCAAGATGTCTTCAGGGATGAGGGACGGGGCTTGGCCCAAAAAGAGACCAAGAAAAATTTCCCTAATGAATAGATGGAGAGATTAATCAAATCCCATACTTGCTCCCTCTCTCTTTCATTATTTAAAAGCCTCACCTGCGCCTGGCTCTAAACCAGGCACTAGGAATGGAAAGATGAAGACAAAGTCCCTGCCCACACACTTGGGTGGGCCCTTGAGAGAGTGTGTGTGTGAGAGAGAGAGAGTGTGTCTGTGTGTCTATGTGGGCATGGAGCATGCGCACACGCCAGGGAGGGGAGAGGTGGAGAGAGCCATGTAAACAAATACTGTACATGCAAAGACTTTGTCTCCATTCCCAGACCTAGGATACAAACCTGGCTGGAAATTTACTACTAGGAAATGCTCCAGGATTATGTCATCCCATTGTTCCTTTGCTTTTTAAATACAGGATGTTTACTCTAACATTTTTACTCAGTATATACCACCTAATCTGTTTGCTCCTTTTGGTACTTAGCACATTCTACTTTCTTTTATAATCATGTGCAGGTTTTATTTACCCTTTAAACTTCCTGGGAGTCAGGGGTGGAGGGAAGGGATGTACTGAGGTATGCAGTCAAACTAAACCTCACATTCTGGAAGCTTTACATTTAAAGTACATTTGTATAGGTTTATCTTTACATTTGCAATTCATATAATAAGGTAGAGATTTTAAAAGAAATGTATTAATGAAAGATGCTTTGTAAATCTCTTAAGGTAATAAAATTTGCAGAAACAGAATATACATTTCTATTGAATTTAATCTACTTCAGTGATAGTTTAGTGGCCACATGAAAGGCAAATAATAGCTAAGCTTGTTTCAAGAATGACTAACAACACTCATACAAGTAATTGCATAGAAGTCTCTATCTAGCACACCATTAACAGTAACATAGAGATTTTCTAGCAACAGAAGAGCCTTAACCATATAGGGAACCTCTCCCTTTTCCTGCAAACTAATACACAATTCAATTGATCACATGATTCACTTTTAATTTTTTTAAATTGTCATTCCTAATTTAACCTTGTGATCCTGCATGTTCCTTTTCCTTTCCTCAGTCAGGACAAGGAATTGTTATTTCATCTAGTAACTTCTCTGCAGTACAGAGAATAGCCTTGCAAGTGCCATTCAGGAACCTCTGCTGGTTAGGCTAACAAGAAAGAAGCTTTTGCAGCCTGCCTGTTATCATGGTTTCCCACTGATTAGCAAGAAACAGTGACTCCTTATAGCAATAGATCACCATCAAATCTGAGCTTCACCATCTCGAGTGTTATGGCAGTACTAGTCACTAGCAGTAGGCTTCTATAATCTGTGAATTAGCACCACCACCAAGGCGAGATGATTGTCATTAGATTAAGCCCTCAATACAGGAAAATAAAATTAAGAGGAAGCAAGTTTAAATAAATAAATAAATGAATGCATGTGAGAGTTGTTAAACTCATACCTCTGTCACTACACCAGGCAAAGTCATCAACACAGCCAATAAGGATGCTTCCTTGCAAGCCAAGGCCCCATTATTATTGCCCTTATTCATTTCTTTTTTTAGAGCCACCTGCAGCAGACCTATTTTCTAAGCCCTATAAGACAGTTCAACATGCAATTACATCTTTTCGGTGGACACAGAGCTGGATAAATCCCCCTCGAACGTCATTAGAGTGAATTACCTACCCTTCTAACAGCACTTTGCAAAATGGACTAATGTGATTCTCACCTCCACCCTTTAAAGGAGGTGAAAATAGCTAGTGAAAATGTCCAAAAAGATGGCAGAAAGAGCAAAGAAATGCAATTATACAGGCCAAAAAATTCATCTACCTACATGCTGCCTCTTTTTATACAGGAAAAAATATTGCTCAAGAAACTTAAATATTTAAGTTTTGACAAAAGCTTCAAAAATAAAGGTTATGATATGCCTTTAATTACTTAATTTGTATTTTTAATTTACATTAAGACCATTCAAGAAAACTGAAATAATTATCGGAGAAATCAGAATTCCCTTAATTAAGTGCATTTTTAAAAGAAAACAAGGAAAGCCAAATTGTTGGACTCTTAAAACAACCTGCCTTAACTAGCCTTAAGGTGATTCCTGAGCCACTTGTGGGTAGAAATCGGAAGGGAAAAAAAGTTCAATGACCTTGCAAATTAGGTACTAAAAAACTGCAATGGTGTGATTGTCTGTACAACCTCAGTAGAATTACGGAAATTGCTTTTTTGGAAAATTACTATGAGGTAGGGGGAAAAGGAGTGGGGAAAAATGGGGAGGGAAGGTTGCATGTGGTTAAGATACCAAACGGGAACCCAATCGATGCGAAATACAGCCTCCTCGGGCCCCAACTGTCAGGCAAACAACTTCCAAGCATCTTTAGATAAAAAGAAAAATAGTCCTCGCACACAGGCGTCAGCTGAATGTTCCAGAGTTGGATGAATGGGGAAGACTTGTTATATACACCTAGTGGTGGGTGGATTTCACCAGGCTGCAGCCTCCACAGAGCTTTTCTTTGCTGCACTGCAGAGGCGCCATCTTCTCCGTCTTAATCTTCACTCAATTCAGCCCTTTCGTCCGCACCCCCCAAAAAAGGCCCTGCGGACCCTGCCCTGCATCCTGCGCCCCCGGGGGGACTAAACCAGAGTCCCCACGGCCGCCACGGAGGAGGCCGCGCCTTAATCGGACAAACGCCTCCTCGGATGCGCAGGAGGGGAGAGCCCGCGCCTTCCCCGCACCCGCCTCTGCCCTTTGCAGACGCACGCCCCGCTCCCCGCGTTATTTCCCCCCAAGGACCTTACAGCCCAGCTCAGGATTAACGAGCCTCGGAGGCGATCCGGGGGTGGGAGGCAGAGGAGCCCCGAGGCTCCAGCTCCAGGAGCCCCAGCAGGGTCCCAGCCCCCTCGGGGACAGACGCGCAGCCCCGGGAAGGGAGTCGGGCGGGAGCCTCGGCGGCGCTCAGACTCTGCAGACCGAGGCTCGCCCACCGCGCCCCGGGCCGACGAGGGCGGGGTGCCGCGGCTTTTGTTCCCGGGGACCTCCTCCCGCTCTGGGAGAAAGTGAAGGTGCCAGAGAACGCACGCCCGGGACAGCCAGGCTCGGGGAAGGTGCGGGGTGGCCGTGGGTCTCCGACCCCTCCCATCCCTCGCAACTTGCACAAAAGGGAGACGCGGCATTGCACAAAGTTTGCCTGCGGAAGGCGGTAGGCGACCCCGGCGCCGGCGGGGGTCGCACCCAGGCGGCCGCTGCCAGCAGCCGCGAAGGGGAAGGGAGAGGAGGTTCGGGTGAGGAAGGGGGATGGGGGTGAGAGGAGACGGAAACGGGGCGGAGAAGGAAAAGCGAAGCGAGGGGGCCCCAGCTGCCCGAGCTGTCCCGACTCCTCCTGCCCAGGGCCCGAGAGAAAGGAAAGGGTGATTTCAGAGCCAGGGACTGGACTCGGGGACGCTGCGTTTTCGGTTTTCCCCACGTGCTCCCTCCCCAGTCCCCCTCTGAGATGTCTCTGGGCTGCCTGGTCCCCGCTCCCGAGGCAGGACTGAGTCAGGATCTGAGCTCTCGGTCGCCCCCTCCCCTTCTCGCCGCGGGCTGGCAGGAACCCGCGGAGCCCAGCGCCTCGCCCGATCGCCCCTCGCGGGCCGGGGCGCGCGTCCCCGGGGCAGGGCTGGGCCAGAGGCGGGGATGCGCGGGGCGCCCGCAGGCGGGGGCGGAGGGGCGAAGGGTCCCCTTGACAGCCCCCAGCTTCTCTGGATCAAAGACTTGGGGGGGGGATCAGGTCCCCACCGAGCCCGCCTCCCCCGCCTTCCCAGGCACGGCACCCACCTCCAGCGCCCGAGCCGTCCAGGCGGCCAGCAGGAGCAGTGCCAAGCCCGGCAGCATCGCGACCCTGCGCGGGGCTCCGAGTGCGCTGCTGTGCGAGTGGGGTCCGCCGCGCCCTAGCTCTGCCCGCGCCGCCGCCGCCGCCGTCTCCGGGGGCCCCGCGCTCGCGCTGTCTCCGGGTGCTCTCGCCTACCGCCGCCGAGGAAACTGACGGAGCCCGAGCGCGGCGGCGGGGCTCGGAGCCCGGCGAGTCAGCTGATCCGGCCCACCCCGCTCGGCGCCCGAGAGAGACCCCTAGCGGAGCCGCCGGGGAGCTGCGCCCGCGCGCGCCGGGAGGGGCGCGCTCGCCCCGCGCCCACAGGTGCAGCGCCCTCGGCGCCCCGCGCGCCCCCTGCCCGGCGGCCCACCCGGGCGGCGGGAACAGCAGGAGGGAGGGTCTCGGGCTGGGAGAGGGACGGTGCAGGATCAGGGAAAGGTGAGTCGTAGGACGTTTGGGCTCTAGAAAAGTCGGGAGCGCTCGCCGCTCGTCCCCGAGAGCTTGAATCATCCGACCCCGCAGGCCTCTCGGGGGGATGTCGTGTGAAGGGCCGCTGCCCGGGTGCGTCTTTTTATCCGCAGTTCGGTTTTTTGTCCGGGTTTGGAGAGGTGGGGCAGGCGGTTCTGGAAGAGAATGGGAGCGAGCGAGGCTTAAAGGGTAAAGGGTTTCTCTGCTGGTTGAGAGAGCAAAAGCCTCATTTCTTTCGGTCAGAAGCAGCCACGAGCAACCTGGAATTTCTATCTTTAGAAGGAACCAAAGGGGAAAGGAGTGGGACCTGGGAAAGAAGCGGGCGACCCATTTACTTGTCTTTGAAAGGAAGGCTTTTGGTTTGGGGGTTGTTTGGGTTGGCTTTTATTTTTTTTTTTACATGTTTTGTTTTCACTTTTTTAGAGAAAGGACAGTCAGGGGGAATTTTTTTTTTTTTTTTTTTTTTGTCAGACAGAGGTGTAACATCCTCTGAGATGGAGATGAAGTAAAAGGAAGGAAGAGATCTTGAGGGATGATTTTTATTCGACCCCCATCAATAAGGATTTCTGACCTCAGACTCTGTCCTTGTTCTTCATTGTGTCTGTCCTACATTCCAGACAGGAGCCTTCTGCGAAGGCACGTTCTCCTAGGTCAAACACAAACTGCTCAGTGCCCCGTGTCCAGGTAGTCTAGAATGATCTAGAACTGCCCAGATGTATGCACTGCTCTTGACCTGAAGTAGCATCCGTCACCAGCAGTAGCCCACATGGGGCTAGTGGGAGGGCTCTGACCCTTCCTAGGGCTGCAGTGCAGCCTGCCTTTTCTCTCCCTTGCTCATTGCGCCACCGACCAAGGATGCCCAGGCTGTGGAGTGATGACTCAGCCAGGGGGATGCCGACCGACTTCCTTCCTGAGAAGTCAGCATTTCTCTACCAGCTTCCCTAAATGTTGTCATCTCTCTTTCCCTGCTCTAGGCATTCTGTGCTGACCTTTGGATTATTTTTTTCCCCTGAATGTCCTTTCAGTGTCCTCAAAAAACAGTGACAAATATGTGTTAGCATGCAATAGTTGTTTACATGCTTTATGTCATTTAACTTCCTGCATAGGCCAAAGAGGCCATTGCTATTTTTATTCCCATTGATAAGTCAGGAAATTGACGCCAAGGAACTTCGCCCAAGTCTAGCAGCAAGCAAGTGACAGGAAGTTGGGACTGCAGGGAAAAGCCTAAAGAGAAAGGAAAAACCCAGTTGGCAATCTTCCGCTCCATACTGCTTCACAAACACATTCATCCACCGCCACAGTTCTCTGTTTGTCCCAGGTTTGTATGAGCAAAGAAAGCAAAAAAGAAGACACTGAATGCAAAGAGGAGGGTGACTCAAAGATGGAGAGGGAGCAGGACCAGCTACAAATTTTGCAGAGTCCAGTGCAAAATGTAACTATGAGACCCTTTGTTCCAAAATCAAGAATTTTAAGATGGCAATGGCTGAACGTTAAACCAGCACAGGGCCTATGAGACTGCATAGGCTGTATGCCCACAAAGCCAGTCCTGGGAAGGAGGAAGCTGTTTGTTTGTTGTTTTTTTAAGAGAAAGAGAATTTTATTGAGCATGAGATTCAAAAATACAGAGACGAGGTCATAATCTGTAAAACTAAAAGTTCTTAGATTTAGCAATTTCTCTTTCCACTGTTGAAATTCATGACACTCAACTTTCCATAGTCAAGATGTTCCTGGGGAAAGATGATTAGCCGCTGACTGTGTCAGAATGATGGACATTTCCTCCCAGATCTCCTGTTCCATCACTACTCAGAGATCCTGATAGCTTTTTACTTCTCAGCCACTACCTCTGTTTCTGTGTCTAATGCCATTTTGTGCTCTGGGATATCTTCCAGATCCTCTGAGCAGGAAACACAAGAACATCCCCAGTTAGAAGCCTATAAAGTTGGGGAAGGAACAAACTACCTATCTGCTGGAATCCTACAATAAATCCTCATTCTAGGCTTAAATGCCTCCATTTGTGAAATGTCCACTAGCTCTTTAGGCAGTGGACTCTATCTTTGGGCTTGCTTTGCTTACTGGAAAGTTCTTACACCATTTAAAGCTCACATTCCCTGCCTTTAAACTCCCACTCAGATACCCTTGTCGTATCCCCAGTGACCAAGCAGAGCAATTCTTTTCCACACTGCAGATCTCTACATATTTCCCAGCAGTTTTCATGTTGCTTCTGCCTCCAGAGCCTTCTCTTCACAAGGTAAGACAGGCACTTCCTTCAACAGTTGTGTAAATGGCATGATTTCTGCTTCTTTCCACACCCTTGGCCATTCTTGTCTAGATGTGTTCTGGTTTGTCTGTGTCTTTTTACAATACTCCAATTGCACACTGACCATTGCAGTGTGGAATAGTCTGTTGCCTGTCTCAGTCTGCAGTCTGACGTTGCATTTGACTTTTTTAATTAATTAATTTATTTTTTTAAATTTAATAACTACAGCCCGCTGTGGACTCAGCTTAGTCACGCTCACTACCAAATCTACCAATTCTACTTTACGCATAGTGCTATTGAGCCATGTTACCGCCATCTTGTGTTTAGGCTGTTCTCTGTGCCCCATAAATATCACCAAAAACAGCCATAAGTCTGAGCCAGAAGAGGAGCCCTGTATTAGTGTCCTGTTGCTGCCATAACAAAATACCACTGACTAAGTGGATTAAACATTGGAAATTTACTTCCTCACATTTAGGGAGGCTAGAATCTGAGATCAAGGTGAGATCAAGGTGTCTGAGATCAATGCGTCAGTGGGTTTGGCTTCTTCTGAGGTGTCATTCCTTGGCTTGCAGATGTCCATCCATCTTCTTTGTGTCCTCCCGTGGTCTCCCTCTCCTCTTCTTATAAGGAGACGTGGACATTGGTCATATTGGATTCAGATCCATCCTGATGACCTCATTTAATCTTAATTATCTTTTTGACCCTATCTTCAGACAGAGTCACATTGTGAGGTACTGGTGGGTTAGGACTTCAATTTATGAATTTGGGAGTGGAGGACATACCAGACCCTCATTTAGAACAGCTAGGACTTGTTCTGTAATCCTGTCACTAATTGTTGACCTTTATTACAAGTGATCAATCGTTCTTCTGCCCTTTTCAGGTTGAAGATCATTCAACTCAACAGAAAAAAATAGAGATTGAAGAGCTATACTTTCTCTCTGTCACTCATCAGCGTTGCCTCATGATCCCGTGCTTGTCATGCTCTGAAAATAACCGAAACGGCCTTTTACACTTTTCCTTAGAAAGTTTGATCAAAGCTTAAACACTGACATTTATTGAAATTTAAAATCTGTATTAGTTTGCTAGAGCTGCTCTAACAAAATAGCACAGACTGGGTGGCTTAAACAACAGAAACTTATTTTCTCACAGTTCCAGAAAAATCTAAGATCAAGGTGTAAGCAGGATTGGGTTCTTCTAAGGTCTGTCTCCTGGGCTGCCCTGTTGCTGTGTCCTCACAGGCTCTTTCTTCTGTGCACACACCCCTGATGTCCTTTTCTGTATGTCCCAGTCTCCTCTTCTTATGAGGATACCTGTCGGATTAGATTAGGGCCCACCCTAATGGCCTCATTTTATCTTTTTAAAGGCCCTATCCAAATGCACTCATATTCTGAGGTCCTGGGGTTAGGGCTTCAACATATGAATCTTGAGGGAACACAATGCAGTCCATAACAGCAACCCTAAGATTGTTCCTATGTTTTAACCAACCCTCATATACTTCCCTGGAAGTGGATTCTTTCCACTTTTTATTCATGTCCTTTTGAAATCAGGATGTGTCGTAGGTCACCAGGGCAATTTCTTTAGCTGCTTCCTGGTTGAATATTTGGATTACTTGGCCACTCCAGACTTATGATAATGTTGAGAATTACCATATTTTCAGTGAAAATGCTATATTGCTGTGATGGCAGACACGGTGACGTGTGCAAGTTTCACACACTTCTTAATCTGTCTTCCCTTCCAGACCTTATGGAGATTCCTCTTCGAAGACCAGAAGTAGATCTGAGTTGATCGTCTCTCATCTCTTTGTACCTTCTCTAAGATAGAAGGGCATTATTAATTCCTTTATCTACACCAGACACAGTGGCTCATGCCTGTAATCCAAGCACTTTGGGAGGCTGAGGTGAGAGAATTGCTTGAGGCCAGAAATCCAAGACCAGCCTGAGCAACATAATGAGATCCTGTCTCTACAAAAAATAAAAAAATTAGCAGGCATGGTGGTGCACATCTGTAGTCCCAACTGCAAGGGAGGCTGAGGCAGTATCATCGCTTAAGCCCAGGAGTTTTTGAGGTTGCAATGGGCTATGATGACACCACTGCACTCTAGCCTGAGCAACAGAGTAACATCTTGTCTCAATAATTTTAATAAATAAATAACAATTTCTTTATCTTGACTGCAGGCTTCAGTATCTACAGAAATCTAAGATGTAAATAGCACTGAAGTTTTTAATAATAAAATCCCTTCTCCCACTGATAGGCAGTTTTTTGCATAGTAAGATTTGTTTTCTTTCTTTTCAATAAGTAGACCTAAAGAAATGCTTACATTAATAATTAGCGATTAATATACCTACATTTAACTACACATATATAACAGACCTGCATGTAGACAAAGGATGTGACATTTTACTTGCCCTTTTTTGAAATTACTACTGTATTTCTGGGTCTTCACTGGTGATTCTATGAAGTGTTCATATATTTTCAAACAATACAATACTCTTAAAATTAGTCCTTCTCTGCAATAGGTACACAAAACTGCTTTAGAGACAGCCTTCAGATCAACTAGATGCTATTTTACAAATGGGCTTAGGTATTTCAGTAGTAGCTCTATGGAACAACAAAATTAAATGTTTAACCAGGGACCACTATTGGCAGCTGGCTTATATAACTTGTTTGAGGAATGATGGTAATTCCAAGGTTGCTGCAAGGACTAATGTAAAAGAATAGTCCTATATTTTATGGAATAAAAAGGAAGAACAAGAGAAGATTAAAAAAAAAAAAAATAAGACACTACATACCAATCCCAGAGGTAAGAAGTAGGAAAATCAATCAAGTACCAGGAAGATTTAATGGAGTCATATGTGCACTACAGCAGTTCTCTTTCTTACAGAACTTTGGATAATAGTGCAGCTATATGCTGTGGTGGGAAAGAACTTGGGCTTTGAGAAAGCCTGACTACTACCTATTAGGTATGGAACCTACCAGAGCCTCAGTTTCTGAAAAATGCTCCCCTCATCAGGTGGTGTAGTGATGAATTGAGAAAGCACCTAGCACAGTGCCTGGTTTACCCTGGAAATCAATTCTCTCTTCTTGAGAGAACAGCAATTCATGATAACTGTCACTCAAGTGACAGGCACAGTCCTGGTTTTTTCCTTACATCGGCTTTTACCAGGGGCTGCCAGTTAGCACAGTGGCTCTTAACCCAGTGTTATTTAGGTGGGTCTCTAAGTAATGTTTTGCTAATGAAAGTTCCAAATTTGTAAGTGATTCACCATTTTTATTTTAATATAAATGAGAGCAAACTCAAAGTTACCAGCACAGGAGGCTACTTTCACCTTGTATCCCACTATGCTCTCTTGAGCCGGAGAGGAAGGAATGGAGCTGTAGCCGGTGTGCTGAGAATTAGGCAAAGCCCTCACCACTCCCCAGGGTGTGTGCCAGGTGCGGGAAAGCTATCCATCCTGTTTGCAGATGGCACAGTGCTTGGAGAGGCTGCCTGCCAGAGGTGCTGAGATAATGGAGCTGGTCCTGCATAATGAAGGACCACACCACGTGGTCAACGACAGTCACTCCCCACAGCAGCTGCAGGAAGCCACAGCTCTAGCCAGGAATTACTGTGGCCTGGGGCCACTGCCAACACTCAACACTGGTGACTAGACATTGATGCTGAGGGAATATTATGCTCCAAGGTAACTAGATCTCTTTATCACTAGACAAACCATACCTGGGGATTGTCTTTCATGTTCTCTTTAAGGAGACAGCATACCTGGAGACTTTGATGAGTAACTCAACTTTCAAAATCTAAGTGAAGGCTGTAGCCAGAGAAGTGTTAACACAAACCTAAAATGAATGGGAAGGTTGCAGGCAGAGAAGCCTTGAGCATTTAGGACATATCTGAATGACAAAACAAACCAACCAACCAACAATTAAAGAAAAGCACTGCAGTCATTTGTCCCTGAGCAAACACCCAACTTTAATATATCCCTCAATTAACATTTTCTGTTCCATGTGTAATTTATTCCGGTTAAAGTAAATATAACTTTAGAAATGAAAGTGCTTTTAGTATTGGTGGATCCATCAAAATTTTTTATACTTCCACTGTGGGTGGGATAAAAAAAAAATCCTGATGTATTGTGTCTCCTTAAAGAGCTTCAGCTTATCTAGGGGAAAAAAAGAAAAGCAGAGCTGAGCATGGTGGCATGCACCTATAGTCCCAGCTACTCTGGAGGCTGAGGTGGGAGGATTGCTTGAGCCCAGGAGTTCAAGTCCAGCCTGGGCAACATAGCAAATTTAATCTCTAAACAAATAAAAATAATTCAAATTTTAAAAAAGCACAGTGAAAAAGTACATTAGTAAGTACAAGTTGGTGGAAAGCATTGCATTTGTGCATGTATATGTGAATTAATCAGAAAAAAAAATTGGAGTCACTAACCTGTAGCATTGGGAAGGGTGAATGAGGGACATCTGGAAGAGGTTTATTTTGCAAAGGATTTGATAGAAACCATAAAGAAAGAAGAAAAGGGGGGTGATCTAATGTATTACCCACATACTACATCAAGAGTGTTCATGATGGGGATGGTACATGGATGTTAGCTATGGAAGAGGTCTCACTGTTAGAGAAACTGAGGAATTCAGGTCAGATGGAAAAGGCAGCAGTGGGTACCTGGTCACCACTGGTCTAACTGCAATCAGACATGTTGCATCATCTCTAGAGAAAAGTTTGTCAGTGGGAAAGGTATAGGAAGATTTGGAGGATGAAAAAGTTGGGATTGGGAAGAATAGGAAGAAGAATGTGCCAGAGGTTCCAGATATGACCACAGATGGGATCTGTGGAAAGTTTGTGAAAAAAAAAATCACAGAAGGATACCTTATTACCAATAAGGATGCCAGAGGTTTACTGTGAGCCAAGCTGAGGACTTCCAGGCAGGACCTCACTGAATACTCATGAGTTATGTTGGGCTGACACTCATGTCACACATAAAGGATGTGCGAAAGTAAGGGGGACAGGAGGGAGGATTTCTACCTTATTCTTTCTCACCTGTACACCTTCAATTATGATGCTGAACTACAAAGGAAAAACAGTGATTTGAAAACTTCTTTTAAAATAAGGGAAATAATAGATTCCATTTTCAATTTGTATGTAGGGATCAATAGTACGTACAATAGGAAGTAACTTGAATGTGATGAATAAAGTTTGAAGGGAAGGTGACAGATGCAGGTTGCAGATGTAATCGTGGGAGTTGTCCATCATAATCGATGATTTATCCCCAGCAGTTGCACCGAAAACTATTTCAATGATACTAACAACATGGTATTACAAATAAGCAGGTGCTTTTTGTGTTTACTTACAAGAACCTAGTAGCAACTTGGAGATTTAGTTAGTATTTGGAAGATGAACTGTAAGTACCCCTATGTATTAGGGTTCTCCAGGAAAACAGAGGATATATACGCATACATGAGAGCACGTCTTATGGGAATTAGCTCACAAGATTATAGAGGTCAAGAAATTCCAAGATCTGCCATATGCAAGCTGGAAAACCAGGAAAACTGGTATAATGCTGAGTCTGAGGCTGAAGGCTTGAGAACCGGACAGTTGCTGATATTGAAAACTTGAGAACCTAGAGCTCTGAAGTCTAAGAGCAAGAGCGATGGATGTCCCAGCTCCAGAAGAGACAGCAGATTTGCTATTCCTCCACCTTTTTGTCCATTTCCCACTCTTGATGGCTTGAATGACACCTGCCCTCATTAATGAGGGTGGGTCTTTACTCAAGTCTACTGATTCAAATACTAATTGCTCCCAGAAACACCCTCACAGACTCACCCAGAAATGTTTTACTAGCTAACTGGGCAATCTTGAACCCAGTCAACATGGTACCTAAAATTAACCATCACACCCTATAAAAACCATGTGAGAAAGAAATTGGAAAATAACCTTGATATGGTATCAAGGTTATTTTCCAATATGTAGATGCATTAGGATAATAATTTTTGAGAAACAAAGAATAACATTTTCTAGCACAATTTCCAAACTGTGTTCCTGGAACCCTGGCTCAGCAATATGTTACTAGCTGTTGCATGCATACCTAAAAAAATTATGTAATCAAATACATTTGAGAAATAAGAGGTTAAATAAAATTAAACAAATATTTTTACTTTTGAATGCCTATAACTCTTTAAGATGCTAATGTGCATTTTGAATTTTAAAGAGGGTAACTCTCCAATGTAGCATCCCATCCTCTCCCTGTTTTCTGTTTTTATTTACTGCATCAACTTCTGAGACTAGTGTTATACAAGCTTTAGGGAACTCTGCTTTGGAAGCCTTCTAACTGGACTCTTGGAATTTTTTAGACTCTTGTAGAAATGAAGATTTAGAGTGTACATTTTTGTCAAAGCAGATGGATTCTTTCCACTGAAAGATATTTCCACGAATGCCCTTGAAAATAAATTAATAGAGGAAAAAAGTAGATGCTAGGCTGACAGACATTTTAAAGTAGGGCATAAGATGCCATTAAAAAGCATTTTGAAAGTTTAAAGTAGGAGTTAAAATGTGTGTTGTATGGAAGATACTGGATTAGAGTCTTTGAATATTTATTATACAAATGTACAAGTATATGACCAGCTTCTTCCCAGTTGTGGGGAGAAATGGGACAGAATTCAATTCACATTTCAGACTACTTCTCTTTAAATTTTCATATGTGAAAAGGAAGAAGTCTCGCTAGGTTTACAAAGATAAGCCTCAGGATAACACCTGAGTTCACTGTACTGCCTTTAATCATCCAGCTCTCAAGAAGTGGCCAGGACCCCCGTGAAGATGGGTGAAGAGTTCTAGGGAGGAGAATTGAAGGAGACAACGATTGGATTAATTTTGAGAGATGCCTTTGCTGAAATGTCTCATAAAGTATACATGGAACGCAAGGGCATAAGGAGATAGAGCACTCTCTGGGTCAAAAAATAAATCAGAATTTCCATAGTTTTTCTTTGTTAGTTCTTATTGAAAAATTCATTTACACTAATGGTGTCAAGCAGAACTGCCAGCCTTTACTATTGTACCAAAAAGAAAAATCAGGAAAAGGTTTACGAAGCCAAATATAAAAAAGAATGTTGTCATTTCTGTTTCCCTATTATCAGTGAAAACAGATTTTGTTATTGAAATCTCACCTAGCCAAGGGTCCAAATAATCACCTTGTTCTGGCGAGTTTGTGAGCCTGGTACAAGACAATGACCAACAGCCCCATTTCCTTTCTCAGAGGAAGAGTAAAATGAGATGGGAATAAACAGGAAAAATAGTGAAAACAAAAACCTTGGTTTTCAGATAATCCTAGAGCTCTAGCATCTATCCGGTCTTAAATCCTGGAAAATATCAAATTTATACTAAATTTTGACCCACATAAAAAAAAAAAAAAAAACAGGTCATAAATTTTCTTAAAATCAATTGTACCATTTCTGCCTCTACTACTTGAGAGCTACTGGGAAGTTTTTTTGTTTAAATCAGATCCTACTAAGATTGGTTCTTTTCCACCAAAATCTCTAAACTACCCCCAAAACCTAGGAAAAGGCAGACAATGATATCAGAAACGAAGCTGAAGTAACTCAAGTCTTTAATGCTGTCTTATTAGTCTCATTAATTCAACATCTAGGAAACATCCACGAAAGATATTTCATCAAAACAAAGAAGCTCAGTCAAGCACTGTGATGTGTGTTCCCTCATAGACCTGCTTGTTTTTGGAATTAGTCTTCAGTGATAATCATTTAGTGTAAGATTTAGCCTCCATGAACCAAAGCATAGCACAACTTAGAGCTTTACTGGTCCCTTGAGAGTGAGAAGCAGTTGCTGTAATGTGTCTCTGAATAAGTAGCAGTTTCGTCTTGATTTTTCAAGCTCGGAGTTCTCTAACCTTTCACACGCTTGAAGAGAACATGTTGGACAACTGGCCCAGAGGACTTTTTCCTCTCATTTCCGCACTCCTCCATAATGAAGCCTGTGATTCAACATGATTCTCCTTCAGTCTGAACGTGCCAATGCCCCACCTTTTCCACCCCATACACACACTGTAGCTGTCTGAACCCATTCTTTAACAACTCTCTTCCAGTTCCTGTGAGTTAAAAATAATCTAGAATTACAATGTTTAGAACTAAAGGGATGGAGTGGTCACTAAGGCCAAGACTTTAATTTGACGAGAAATTACTGCAGACCCAGAGGAGTGGAGTCTGTCGTACACAGTCCTAGGAATATTTATTGGCAAAGCTTGGCCCTAGTTCCCCTGAGTTCCCAATCTCATTTCATCCTGTGGCGCTTCCCGGATCTGGCAATCTTACCAGACCTGAGTCATGAAAACAGTGGCGCACTGAGACCAGCCGTACCATACGAAGTGGTGACGGATTTTTTCTTATCTAAAGTTGGGTTATCTTTCTAGAATCTTAGAGTTGGAAACCAACTCAGAAATGACCTGTTGGATCCTCCCACGAAGGCAGATGTCTCTCCTGCAAATTTCTTGAGACAATCATCTGGCTTCTGCCTCCATATTTTCTATTATTGGGAGCCAGCTTCAGGATACAAAACATTTCACTAGAATTTTTGTGTTGTTACACTGAGCTAAAATTTACCTTCCCTTCACTCCTATCCTGTGGAGTGATGCCAAATGCAAAGACAGTCTCTGCTTTCATCCACGGGACACTGTCACAAGAGTCAAAATGATTATCCAACGTCCCCTCAGGCCTCTCTTCTTTACTCAAAGCTAAACATCTGATTTTTCTAAACTGTGCCTTAAATGATAGAGTTGCTGGACCCCTCACGGTGCTGAACTTTGGATGTACTTCCATCTGCAAATGACTATATTCTATTTATCCACTCATTCAACAAATATTTTAATAAGCACCTAGGAAGTTGACAGAGATTTTGTGTGTGGTTAAGAGGCTTGCTGTTAGGCTCACAGTGATGGGGAAAGGGCTCATCTACGAAGTGACCTTCTAGCAAACGTGTAAAGGACATGAGGGAGGAGGACTTGCAACTGTTTGGGGACAGAGGATTTGGGCATAGAGGATAGCTCCTGAGGCGGAAATAAGTCTGACATGCTTGAAGAACAGTGATATGATCCTGGAGGCTCCAGGGGAGGGAATGAGGGGGGTGGTGATAGGAGGTGAGATCAGAGAGATTGTTTGGGCTGCATTGTGTCCCCCCAAAATTCATATATTGATGCTCTAACCCGCAGTACCTCAGAATGTGACTGTGTTTGCAGATAGGGTCTTTCAAGAGGTAATGAAGCTAAAATGAGGTCATTAGGGTAGGCTCTAATTCCATATGACTGGTGTCCTCAAAGAAAAAGGAAATTAGGACACAGGCACAGAGTGAAGATGACGTGAAGACACAGGGACAAGATGGCCATCTGCAAGCCATGGAGAGAGGACCCAAAAGAAACAACCCAGCCAACACCTGAATGTGAGACATCTTGCCTCCCAAAGGGTGGGAAAATGTATTTCTGTTGTTTAAGCCACCCAGTGTGTGGTACTTTGTTATGGTAGCCATAGCAAACTAATATGGAGGTGAAAAGGGCCAGGTAGTGTAGTACCTTGAAAGTCATTTTAAGTACTTTGAGCAGAATGGGAGCCAGTAGAGGGTTTTAAGTACTTTGAGCAGAATGGGAGCCAGCAGACTAAGGTCATGATTTGGCTTATAATTTAAAGAGATCATGTGAGCTTTCATATTGAAAGTGGTCTGCAGGGAGGCAAGGACATAGGAGGGAAAACCAGGAGGAGGATATTTCAGAAACTTATAAGAGGGTGGGAGACGGTGAGAAGAGGGAGGCTTTGGACTATATTCTGGAGGTAGAGCCAAAAGGATTTTCTGATGAATTGGAAGTGTGATATGAGAGAAAGAAAAGACTGAAGGCTGACCCAAGGCTTTTGGCCATAGCAACTGGAAGAATGGATTTAACACTCACCATGATGGGAAAGACCCGCAGGAGCAGCAGGTTTTAATGGGGAGGACCAGGAGTTTAGTTTGGATGCATTAAGATTAAGATGCTTACTCATCTTTGAGTTTGAAATGCTGACTAGGCTGTTGGATGTATGAATTCAGAGTTCAGAGGAGTGGTCAGGGTAAAGATAGAGATCATACTGAGTGAGATAACTTAGCATGTAATGAGGGCAGAAGGAGAGCACTTGGGATTGCCTAGTGTACTTG
This sequence comes from Mirza zaza, assembly GCA_008750895.1. Lineage (NCBI taxonomy): Eukaryota > Metazoa > Chordata > Mammalia > Primates > Cheirogaleidae > Mirza > Mirza zaza. The sequence goes on along the minus strand of VSMD01139456.1, from coordinate 34,176 downwards.
GAAATTTTGAGGTTGTTAAGATGAGCAAGAACTAGCAAAGCAAGCAAAGGAGCAGCAAATGAAGTAGGAAGAGAATGAGAGTGGTTTCCAAGAAGCCAAATCAAGAATGTGTTCCATGAAGAGAGAATGATTCCTGGGGCAAATGCTGCAGATACTGTACATCAAATAGGAGAAGGACTCCACCAGATCCAGTGGATTTAGTGATAGAGAGGTCACGGATGACATTGACAAGAGCCAGTTCAGGGAGTGGCAGGAATAGATTTATGAATGGAGTGGGTTCAAGAGAGAGTAGGGGAGAGGAATTTGAGTCAGCAATTATAAAAATGTTCTTTTGGAGGACTTTTGCTACATAAGGGGCAAAAAAAAATTATATAGCGGCTAAAGGGGAATACCAAGAGAAGGTTATTTTTAAATAGAAGATATTGCAGTATATTTGTATGCAGAGGAGAATGATTCTGTAACAAGGGAAAATTGACAAAGCAGGAGTGGGGACAACTGTTGGAACAATGTCCTAGAATATAATAGGGAAGGGCACACAGAATACAAGTGGAGGGGTTGGTCTCAGATAGGACCAACTTCTACAGCTATGTTGTCTTGCACATTAGCCACATGTGGCTATTTAAGTTTAATTAAAAAGGGAGACAATTTAACATTCAACTCCTCAGTTGCACTATCCATATTTCAAGTGTTTAATAGCCAGCCACATGTGGCTAGTAACTACAGTGCTGGACAGCACTAACAGAGAATATTTTGATCATCACAGTAAGTTCCACTGGGCAGGCCTGAGCTCAGTCATGAGAGGAGGCAGACATATATATGAACACATGTGCAGACAGGTGGGCAGATGTGGAGGTGGAACTTCTTTCCTGATTTCTTCTATTTTCTCACTTAAATAGGAAGCAAGGTCATGGGCTGCGAGTGAGGATGGAGGAGTTGGACCTTTGAGGAAAGGCGCAAAATATTTCTCTAAGAGATAGAGCTGGTGAGCAGACAAGGGGGAAAATGGTAGGATTGCTAGATAACTTTAGAGATCCCCTTTAGGTTACTGGTCTCTAATTTTGGGAAACCAGTCAGGACACTGTGTGTTTTTCTCCAGCTGTGTTCGCCAGCAAGGATGCAGTGTTGGCATAGGTAGAGAGCCGGGGTGGTTTTCAATCCTGGCTGTGCTTTAGAATCCCTCAAGCTAGTTGTTAAAAAAAAAAAAAGTCAGAAGCCTCATCGCCACAGGTTCTGATTGAACATTCTGAAAATGGGCCTGAATGTTGATCTATTTAAAGCTCCTAAGGTGATTCTAACACAGATACGTGTTCGAGAACCACCAAGTTAGAACAAGCATGTAAAGGGAGTGTGCGAGGAGGAGGTGAGGGGTAGAGGAACTGTGCTACTGGGTTCCATCGGGGGCAGAGAAAGGGATTCAGGAATTGTGGAGAGATAGGGGATGGGATCTGGTTGGGAAGGGCTCAAGGCTGATGGGTGATGAGTGATGAGCTGGGAATCTAGGGCTTCTTGGGTGACACCTACAAACTAGGCAAAGGGGACATTGAGATTGGTCATGCTGGTCTAAATCAGCGCAGTGAACAGAAATGTAATGCAAACGACGTAGGTCATTTAAAATTTTTAAATAACCTCATTGGAAAAGAAAAGAAAAAAACTTAATAATCTATTTGGCTACCCAAAGTATGTGAAATATTGTTTCCATATGTAATTAGCATGAAAATTATTGAGCTATTTGACATCCTTTTTTTGATGATTAGTCTTCCGAGTTTGGTGCACATTTTACAATTAAAGCACATCTCATTTCAGAGCAGACACATTTCAAGTGCTCAGTAGCCACATATGCGGTGGATAGTGCAGGTAGATGGTGGTGATGTGGTGATGAGGTTGTATATGTTGGATGATTTCTATGGAACATTCCATCAGAATGCAACATACTATAACTCATTCAATCTTAAGTCAGCCAGGTATGATTGTATATAATTATGTTATTATTTAACCTAATATAGCTTGTCCAGAAAAGTATCACGAGATTCTTAGTCATATGCTCTGCTAACATCCAAAAATGCCACATCGGCAACATTTATCTAATGGAGTTTGTTCTGGCATGCATGTCCTGGTGAATCTGTGCTGGCGTCAGCTTCCAGAGGTTCCTGTTTCTTTTCTCTGTGTGTTCGCATGCCAGGCTTTTAATAATCTAGTCTACATGCTTAGTCTCATTTGTGTGGAAGTGATCTTCTCTTATTTTCTGAGAGTTGAGGTTACTCACTTTGGAGGAGAAAGGAAGATGGGAAAGTGAACAGCCACTCAGCATATAAGTGGTAGCAAAACTGGATTTGATTTATTGGCCCTGAAATTCAGGTTCCAGAATATTATAAGCAAGAAGGAGCTTGCATTTTGTGGACGATCACATGACAAGAAATTGGCCAATCTTGGCCGGGCGCGGTGGCTCAAGCCTGTAATCCTAGCTCTCTGGGAGGCCGAGGTGGGCGGATCATTTGAGCTCAGGAGTTCGAGACCAGCCTGATCAAGAGCGAGACCCCATCTCTACTATAAATAGAAAGAAATTAATTGGCCAACTAATGTATATATAGAAAAAATCAGCCAGGCATGGTGGCACATGCCTGTAGTCCCAGCTACTCGGGAGGCTGAGGCAGGAGGATCGCTTGAGCCCAGGAGTTTGAGGTTGCTGTGAGCTAGGCTGATGCCACGGCACTCACTCTAGCCTGGGCAACAAAGTGAGACTCTGTCTCAAAAAAAAAAAAAACAAAAAAACGAAATTGGCCAATCTACTACCCAAATGACTTGAAATTAAATTGTCAAGGTCGGTGGGGGAGAGTGGAGGACAATGTCTAGATAAAAGGGCACCAAGGAAGATGAAGGAAAGGATGTGACAAAGAGAGAAGCAACAGAGAAAAGAGCCCTCAGACATCCTCGCAGGAAAATAACAGGATGTAGACTGGGGAATAAACTTGAGTGGATGCCTCTGATGTCTGTGCACCAATGCTCACAGAGTAGGAAATAAGCAATCAGATATTTTAACACGAGGAAGTAGATATCACTTCTTAGATGGCACCAAGTGTTGGTGGAATAGGACTGACAACTAGAATTAAGGAACCAAAGTGTAGGTCTTTTGCAAAAGAAACTGACTTGGGAATATGCTGTTGCTTGCTCAGCTGAAACAAGATTTAAAAGCTCCCTCTTCAAACAGACGTCTTCAGTAGCGCCAGACCCAGGAGAACCATTTGTCATTGTACAAGCCGTTAGGGCAGGATTTTGAAATGGGATTCTCATGTCACCGTTCTGTGTTGGAACATTAAATCAGGTTATTTGCCTTTATCAGACATTCCAAATTCTCTTGATTTCCTCTCTTGTGTTGGCTCTGTGCATTTCTGTCTATCACGCTAGACTTTGGGGATATAATTTGTGAGTAAAGAACAGAGTCCTAACATATGTGTTAGGACTTTGTCTACCCAGGTCCTGCATGGTGACCCCCATGCTGATGAGCTAAGCTTGGTCTCTGTCTTCCTCTGAGAAATGAGGATAATGCAACGTATTCCCTGGGGTTGTTATGGGGCTTAGAGGTGACATCTGCAAAGTGCTTGGCACATAATGGACATTCAATAAATGCTAGTTTGGTATTGAAACTATGGACTTGGCTTGGACAGCTTTTCATTTTGTTCAGCTGGTTATTATACACAACAAAAAAGAAGAGATCACAATGAGATAATTGCCCCAAACAGTCTGAGTCTGAAGTGAACTCTGGTCCAGGCCTTAGAAATAGGCAAGGGAGAAATGAGGGCTCAGGCTCATCTTCAGCAAATGCCTGACATGATTCTTGATAAGGTGCCAGGAAGTTTCTGATGGGCAGCCTTTAGTCTGACACATTTCAGCCTTCTCTCCCCACGCCCTTTCTCTCTCTCTGTCTCTCTGTCTGTCTGTCTGTCTATCTCTCTCCTCTCTTTCCCTCTTTCTCTAACAGTTGTATTGAGATAATTCACATGCCATGCAAATCAGTCATTTGAAGTGTACAATCCAATGGTTTCTGGTATATTCACAGATATGCACAGTCATCACCACAGTCAATTTTAGACCATTTCCTCACCTCAAAAAGAAATCCCCCTGTCTTTCCCTCCCCCCACAGCCAGAAGCAACCACTTAATTTACTTTCTATCTCTATAGATTTCCTCGTGCTGGGCATTTCATATGAATAGAATTGTACATTATGTGTCTTTGTGACTGGCTTCCTTCACTTAGCGTGACATTATGAACAAGGTTCATCCATGCTGTAGATGCATCAGTACTTCATTCTTTCTATGCCCAAATGCAATTCCATTGCATGGTATACTCTGTTTTGTTTATCTGCTCATCACAGATGGACATTTGGGTTGTTTCCACCTTTTGGCCATTACAAATAATGCTGCTGTAAACATTTGTGCACAGATTTTTGTGTGGATATTTTACCAAAAAAATTTAAGTACATGCCTTAGAACGAAATTTCTGGGTTTCAGGTTTGTCTTGATTTTCCTATCACTGGAAAGGTCAAGAGTTAGTGATTCTACCCTTCTCTCCCTCAAACACTTCCCTGTGAGGCTAGTCACTCAGTTAATAATCACTGAGCGCTGACAGCGTATCAGGTGCTGTTCTAGGTACTGGGCAGTTTGGGTGGGCACAATGGGTTCCAGCCTCTCCAAGTCTAGATAGAGCCTAATGGTAAGGTAACTACTTTTATTTGCAGCAGACATAAGTATAGGCTACTTTATGGAAACATCTGGTATGCCCAAATTAAATGGTTGCCGTGGTACTGGGAGTATCATGCTCTTTCTCTTTGCTTGTGTACGGCTGCCAAGAGCTAGTGGCAATAAATCCAGATCAAAGATAAAGATGTCTAGTTTTCAAAAAGGAAGGCAGAAACTCGTGGCCACTGCTGGAATACAACTAAGGATAAAATGTAGGTCACCTGTTTGTTGTATTATAGCAGCTTTGTTGTATTATGATACAACTTGGTTGTTATAATACAATGTAGTATTGAAGAGATAGATGTTCTCAGCCCATTTTGGGGACACTGAGCAAGGCTACCTGAAAGGCAGAAATGAGTAGAAAGCGAAGATGTAGAGGGGCTGGGCTGGGGCTAGGAGGCTTTCCAGGGTGAAGTGTAAACAAAGGGTGAAGTGTAAACAAAGACATAGCTTTTATGAGAAATACATGATTCAAGTAGTTGAGTGTTGCTGGATCATAAAGGCTTCTGGAATAAAGAGTCTTTAAAGGGGAAATATAATTGCTTAATAGACAGCCCACCAGTTGGAACTAATGAATAAGAGAAGAAAGATTATGCAATGATTTATAACTGCCTACTAGATAGCTGTGTGACATCAGGCAAGCCATTAACCTCTCTGTGCCTCATTTGTCATCAAATGTTCTGTGGGAATTAAACGTCATGAATATCTCCTTTCTAAAGTGAACATGAATTGCTAAAACAAAAATTTAAGCTCTAAAAAACTTCATATTTTCCCAAATATAGCCAAAGTTTATGCAGATAAAACTACATAAAGGAGGTATGTCATAGATTAGATTCCAGATTAAATAGATTGAAGTAAAGAATTCTGAAAAAAATAAAAGGAAACAGAGGCATTTCAAATTGGCTGGAAACTGATGCCCCTGTGATGCTATCCCACTCATGCCACAACCTAGAGAAGAAAATTTCCAAACCCAAGTTCAAGTCTGTGCTTATCCTTCCCCAACTCCACCCTCCATGACTCATGAAATGGGCACACCTTCTATCTACACTTAAACCCTCCCAACATAGTTGTTTTGGAACATTTGGTGTGTCTCTGAAGATTGCGGATTGTGCATAATGTTCTGAGCCTATGTAGCTAGCCAGTAGTACCCATTTCTTCACAGATAATGTGGTTATTATGTATTCTTATAAAACTTGGATATTTCCAGGTCTTTAAGGTCATAGAGAATACTCCATCAGGGGCTACGTCACATTTTATTCTTAGATGTATGCAAGCAGTAATCACAAGTTCCTTTCTTCCATTTTGAAAGCTATACATCTTTAGCTTTGATCTACATATACTGCATCTAGTTCATAGCAGCCATACGCAAGCAAACAGAGGAGCATGATGCTTCGGGGACCACAGCGACCCTTTAAGTTGGGCATACTCCAGCCTCCAGAATCTTTGCTCTCATCCATGACCCCATATTGATAAAGCAACAAGGAAGACTAGGAGGCTACCTTGATGATCATGCATAACTGTCCCTAAATGGTGGGGTCAGTCATAAATGTACACAAGTGCAGGAAGGAAAGATACAGGGTTGTTTCTGATTCTTCCATCCACTTGATCCACCTGCAAGGTTGTCTTGCTCCTCTAGTAATCATCCTCATAAAAGAGCAAAAAACAATCCATGGCATGGAAAATATGCAGGGAGGAAGGCATAGAGGAACATATAAGACACTAAAAAGGCATTAAATGTAAGGGCAAAGAAAATAAAAATGGAGGCACACTATGATATCAGAGAAGAGATTTAAACTAAGTAACCAAAAGTCTGTGTTCTCATGTTGCTCTAAGATTATATAGTTGTAGGCCGGGCGCGGTGGCTCACGCCTGTAATCCTAGCACTCTGGGAGGCTGAGGTGGGCGATTGCTCAAGGTCAGGAGTTTGAAACCAGCCTGAGCAAGAGTGAGACCCTGTCTCTACTATAAATAGAAAGAAATTTATTGGCCAACTAATATATATAGAAAAAATCAGCCGGGCATAGTGGCACATGCCTGTAGTCCCAGCTACTTGGGAGGCTGAGGCAGGAGGATCGCTTGAGCCCAGGAGTTTGAGGTTGCTGTGAGCTAAGCTGATGCCACGGCACTCTAGCTTGGGCAACAAAAGTGAGACTCTGTCTTGAAAAAAAAAAAAGATTATATAGTTATAGTGCATTTTCCATTACAATGCTCTTTGAGAAGGACATTGCTAAAGCGGGCCCACAGCCATTAGCGAAGGGACAACTTACCCTGGTGAGAGTGAAACTTCCACCTTTGCTGGTAAATCTGCTATTGATTTAAATGATACAGAAGTTGCCTAAATTGCTACCATTTGTGACATAAAAATCTGAAAGTTACAATAGCTACTGAAATTTGCACAGTGGCCATCATTGTTGGAGTGCAATTTCCAGAATTGAATTCATAGGATAAAACTGTGTTTGGAATTTAAGTTTTTATTAGGAGCACTAACAAATACACTTGACCTTTGAACAATGCAGGGGTGAGAGGTGTTAAGTCCCCGTGCAGTTGAATATTCTCAGATAACTTTTGACTCCCCTGAGACTTAACTACCAGAAGCCTTATCGATAACACAACAGTTGATTAACACATATTTTGTATGTTATATGTATTATAGACTATAGTCTTGAAATAAAGTAAGCTAGAGAAAAAAAGATGTTGTTAAGGAAATGATAAGGAAGAGAAAATATATTTGCTATTCATTAAGTGGAAGGAGATCATGATAAAGGCCGTCATCCTTGTCGCCTTCACATTGAGCAAGCTGAGGTAGGTCTTGGTGTCTCAGGGCTGCAGAGACTGAAGAGATGGAGAGGTGAAAGGGGAGGCAGGAGAGGCAGGTACACTCAGTGTAACTTTCATTGAAAAAACATTCACGTATAAGCCGACCCGGGCAATTCAAATCAGTGTTGTTCAAGGGTTGACCGTATTCTGTTTTCATCTACTTAAGTCTTTACTTGTCTAGTTATGGGTAACCAACTTACTGCAGTTTTATTGTTTAAAGTAGTATGTCCACATATTGAAGACATGACGAATACCTATATCATGAAGACAATAATACTAGACCATTTATCCATGGGAGGTTTTATCTTCCCTTTGGTAAAGTTAAACATCAGGAAAGAATCCTTCTAGCAGGCGTATGCGCCCACCTCCTAGCCACTGTGAGTGTTAGCTGTTAAAAGCTGGCAGCTATGGAGAACTGTCCTCAGTAGACTCGGCCACCTCACTGGAAGTTGCCTGGGCACATACCAATTAACCAATTGGTATGAAAGTTCTACCCCTTTGCCTCAAGGTGGGACAATTATTGTGGTGTCACTCTTATTCCTAAACAGGTTAGACTGAAGCTAGATTTCAGCTTAATCCACGTGTTGGCTTCACTTCTTCCCCTGCCCTCTTCTGCTTCTCTCACTTCTTTACAAGTTTCTTCTGAAACACTGCCTCGATAAACCACCTGTGCCTAAGAATCCCTAACTCAGCCGCAGCCTCTAGGCAGCTTCCGCTAAGACTGTGTGAAAACACCCGTTAGTCCCAAATGACCATAAATATAGAAAAATGTTAAAGTAAAAGGATATAAAACACTTTCAGAAAAAGGGGACTTGTTTGCAAAGTGGTAAAGGATATGCATTTAAATACATAAAGATATGCCCCAATTGGAAATTTCGACATATAGTGACAGAATAATGTGAAAATTGTATACAATTATTGATATTCAAGTAACAGAAACTTAGAAAGTCAAAGGTTGGCCAGAGATGACTCTCCCATCAGGAACAAATGTGTACATCCATGAACTTTTATTTTAGGGGTGATGACCCTGTCAACTGCATCCTGTTTGACATTAACAGAAAGATGTGTGATAATGGGATTGATGAATTCATTAGCATTATGAATCATGTAAAGACAGAATCTTTAACACATTTTATTAAGTGTGAACTAAAATCTGTTGGTTTGCAGAGGAAAAAGACTACAAATGTTTTTAATTGGGTTCCCCAAGGGCAAGGAAAATGAAACAGTTATATTTTCCCTAAATGGTCAAAGGATGGAATGTCCATCTTCTTGGTCCCATTGTGCTTATGTAGCCAGTAGGGCTAGAGGAGTTTATGTAAATCCAGAGAAGCACGAAGCTTGAGGATGAACATAAAGGGAAATGCCAGCTGCTGAGTCAGACACTGGACAAGAAATTCCGTTTGGATTTTTCAAAAGAAAAAGACTATATATGTAAGATTAAGGCTCATTAATTTATTGATTCAACCAATATTTAGAGAGCACCTCTTGTTGCTGCAGTTACAGACATGAAAAGGCAGAAATGGGCTCCCAAGCCAAGTGTGCTGCATTGTATTGTTTCTGGTCTTATTTCTATGCTTTGCAAATCGTGTCTGGGGTTTACAGGATCTGTCTACATTTGTGTGGTTTCCCAGGGATTGCAAGTATTTAAAAATATCTAAGCCTTTTCCAATTGCTTTAAACTCTTTGGTTAATTCATATTGCAGAATTGTCACAGGGGAAAATGGATCTCCCTTTCCCCCCAGTAAAAAAAAAAAAACTCACAACCCTGCAGTTATGATAATTTAATATGTGAATATTCATCATTAACTATTCTACATCTTAATTTTTTTCCCTGAAAAATGAAAATGCTGCTTAGACCTCAGGGAGTCCTTTGCTGAGAATCAGGAACCAAGTTGTAAAATTCTTCAAGATTCTGGGGCACGAGAACTCCCACATGTGAGAGATTAGACCACCTCGTGTCATGCATTAGGGAATTTAATGTCAGGATTTATGTCTTCTTATCAAGCCCTGACTCACCAGTATTTCAATAACCATAGCAACTCGTAATTACAGATATCTTTTCTTTACATCTGATTTATCACACTTTGAAGATTTTATTTTAGTAAATTTAATATATTATTAGTATATGTAGTTAGAATTCTGAGTAAGTAGCGAGAATGTTACCTCCCAGAGAGCAGGAGTTTGTTCTGTTGTGCTAATATGGCTGGTTATATTTTGATGGAAATTTTGGCTATTATATATTCTGGAATAAATTAATAGGGAATAAATTTCCCAAGTACTTAAAAAAATTATTTGCGATGGTTCTTTTATCTGTTAATGAAAAAGTATTGTTTTTCTCTTAATGATGATAAGTATTTTATGTTTTATTTATTTATTTATTTTTAGATACAGGGTCGTGCTATATTGCCCAGACTGGACTCAAACTTATGGGCTCAAGCCATCCTCCTCTCTCTGCCTCCTAAGTAGCTAGGACTACAGGTGTGTGCCACTGTGTCCAGGTCAGGATTTTATATATTTTTAAATAAAAATATATAAATAAAATTTGGATACTGGGAGCCAATGACTTCAAAGTTTCTTAAGTTGTCTTTGTTTTTATAAAACCAATCTGTTTGAAAGGAGCTCTCACACTTCTATGCTTTAATTTAATATGCAAATTCTTTATGTAACTTATCTTTTATTTATATTAGAGGTAGGTCTTGCTATGTTGCCCAGGCTGGCTTCAAACTCCTGGGCTCAAGCAGTCCCCCTGCCTCAGCCTCCCAAGTAGCTGGGACTGCAGGTGTGTGCCTCTGCCCCCTACCTCTGCTATTTTTATAAATTATCATTGAATTTTTACCAGTGTGTTTGTGCCCATGTCAACTTAATGCCCATAAAAACTCTTGGCATTTATGGAATGTTGGATTTTTAAAAATCCATTTGTATCAAGTGGACTCTTTATAAAAGAGTAAATACCTAATTAAAAAAAAATTTTTATCCAAGGCCGGGTGCGGTGGCTCACGCCTGTAATCCTAACATTCTGGGAGGCCCAGGCAGGCGGATAGCTCGAGGTCAGGAATTCAAAACCAGCCTGAGCAAGAGCGAGACCTTGTCTCTACTAAAAATAGAAAGAAATTAATTGGCCAACTAAAAATATATAGAAAAATTAGCCGGGCAAGGTGGCACATGCCTGTAGTCCCAGCTACTTGGGAGGTTGAGGCAATAGGATTGCTTGAGCCCAGGAGTTTGAGGTTGCTGTGAGCTAAGCGGATGCTACAGCACTCTAGCCCAGGCAACAAAGTGAGACTCTGTCTCAAAAAAAAAAAAAATAAAAAAATATTTTATTCAATGTTACTAAAGAGCTCTTCATTTTTGATGTTCCATAGCTAAGGGAGTTCACTTATGAGGAATGGATTATTTTACTTAGGAACCTTCTATCCGTTTCACCACATTGTTAAAAGCCTATATTCTGCAAATAATTCACATAATGAAATAATGGGCACAAATTATATACATTAAGAAACATTAAAAATTTACATACTTATAATAATTCAAAGCTCATTTGTTCTAAATCAATACTTAATATCTTAAATTGTTAATTTCTAAGAAAAGCCTTAATAAGCAAAATAATCTAGGAGTATCTTGAAGTAGCAATGTATGTTTTATAGAAATTCTACATTTTATAGATTCTATAACTGTTTCTACAATACATACATTTCTATGATTACTGATTCATGGGTATCCTATAAATAGATTGAATTTTTAACATGATTCATATTATTGGGGTTGGTACTCAGATGTGCATATCAAGAGACAAACACAGAGACAGTTGAAATTTAGCAGGCTTTTATCACTCCCACTAAAGAATGCATTTTTTTAGCAGATGCAAAATTAGAACCATGAATTGAAACAACACAGAAATAACATGTTTGCTTATAGTGGATCATTTTTGCCCTATTTTATAGAAAGTTGCCACTAATTTAAGATAAGAAACTGATAGTTTGTTGACAAGTTATGAGGCCCTATGATAAGCAAAATAAATAAATAAGTAAATAAATACAATAAAATTATTCTAGGCACTGTGAAAAACTGAAAGGAAATTAAAGTTGGTCATTGCAATTTAATTAAGACAATAGTTTGAATGCAAATAAAAAAGACATTAAGACAAGTTCAAAGGACCTTTAGAAATTATCTAGCTTTGTACTCTAATTTTATATAAGTGGAAACTGAGACATACTGAGGTTGAGTGTTTATCCAAAGTCATGGTTAGATTGTGTTGGAGCTGGCTCCTACCTCTTGTCCAGTCTTGTTTCACTGCATGGCATTGCCTCTTATAAATAGGATTTGTGCCAGTTAATTGTAATTGCTTAAGAAAAAAGCAACTGAAAAAATGGTGAACTGTAATCACATATGGGTTGAAATAACATTAGTATAAGCAGAACTATTTGGGGGAGAAAACACCATTCTGGAACATCCATCTCAGTTTTGGCAAGCTGGAATGACAATCTGCAACTTTATTTTTACCAGTTATCAGTCACTGCTATAACAAGACAAATGCTACCAGTGAAATTTAATTATTGAATCAAATCTTTTAAAAAATTTATACACATGCTTAAATCTCACTGTACAAAGGAAAGGGGTTGTATTTTCTTTTACCTTTTTTTTTGGTTTGATATGCTTATTTTATGGTCAAATTTGTATGGAAATGCCCAGAGAGAGAAAAACTAGAAGTTTCACAGATCTCTTTTAATTACTCTATGAAGCTAAATGAGCTGCAGTCTATTAAATGATTTCCACTATTTACAACAACTCATTAAGCTTAAACATTTTTTTAAACAATCCTAAAATTACAGGAAAGTTGGGAGAAAAGTACTAAGAATTTTCCCCCCTTTCCCTTCCCACTCCATTTGAAAGCAAATTGCCAACATGATGCACGATGACCCCAGGATACCTCAACAGATTACAAACCAAGACACTCTACCATATAACCAAAATACAACCACTGAAACCAGGACGTTAACATTGATATATTACTGTCATCAAGTTTCTCCAGTTGTCCCAACTATGTCCTTAATAGCAGAAGGATCCAATTTAGAACCATGGGCTGTGTTTAGTTGCCATGTCTTTTAAGCCTCTGCAGGCTTGGAAAAGTCCACAGATTTTCCTTGAACTTCACAAATTTGACACTTGGGAAGCTCACAGGCCAGTTATTTTGTGGACTGTCTCTCAATTCAGATTTGTCTAATTTTATTTCATGATTAAATTCATGCATCTTTCACAAGGATATCTCAGAAGTGATGCTGCTTTCTTCTCATTGCATGCTGTCTGTGGTACACGACTGTGGTTTGTCCAATTACTGATGATGTTCACTTTGATAACTGGGCTAACGTGATGTCTGCCAGGTTTCTTCACAGTCAAATTTACTCTTTCCTCCTTAGGAGATGTAAGTATTTCATGATGAGATACTTTAAAGCTTTCCTAACATCTCATTTGTCTTCAAACTTTCAAGTTATTCATTTCTTTCTTTAAATCTTTATAGATTTGTGGTCTACTTATTTAATGGACTAAAATCCTCTACTGTCATTATTTATTTTAATGCTCAAATTGTTACTGTAAGAGTGACTTTGATTGCATCTCTAATCTTTTGGCATGTCTCCATCATTCTTTGAACATTTCTTGACTTTCTGATACAACAGTATATTCCAGGCTCATTTTGTACTTTTTCTGCCTTATCCTGGAATTGGTCATTTTGCTAAGGAGTCATGTTAGTGAGAATCCTGTTAGTGAGAGTAGCATTTAGAAGCCAAGATTTGGGTGCTAAATGTGTTCATTGATATTGGGGTGTCACTGCTTCTACACTGTGTCAGAGGACAAAAACTAAGGAACATATGATAATGTGATACATATGCATGTATTTCCTTTTTATGTATATGTCTGCATTTACTGAAATCCATAACAATTCCTCCTGTTTCAGTCCAACACCACTGAGTTTATTGTTTATTCCCCCCCCCCCCGCCATTTCAATATTTGTAGCTTTCTTCTCTGATAGTATGAAACCTGACTCTCCAGTTATATTGAATATATTTATTTTTTTATTACCCCTCCCTCATCAGTGGCCAAACTTCTATTGCCACTCTACTCTCTGCCCTGAATGCATGCTCTCTCCCTCTCCCTGGGCTCTGAAAGCCTGCGCTGGATCCCCCTTTTATGAGGATGCCCTCTCACTCCTCGAGGCTCTAACACACCACGCTAGGTAGCCTTCCTACATGGATGTCCTTGTCACTCCTCTCAGTTTCTGATATTTGGGACCGGGTCATTCAGTTCCCCCTGTCCTCACCTCTGTTGGTGTGTTTGCCTACCTTGCTGTGCCCTGCTTGTTGGGGGTTTATGATTAAATCTAATAGCAAAGGAAGGAAAGAAAGGGAAAAACAACAACTCCTCATTAGATTTTAAAATGAAATGTCAAACTTCTAAAATATTTAAACAATTCAATATATTATTAAAAGAGAGGGATGGTGTATATTCCTGGAATCTATTTTTCTTTCTCGAATTAGTTTATAAAAAAAGAGTGCTGGGGGAAGAATAAGCATCATCCATCAAAGTTAATCATAGCATCATGGAAGAGAAAGTCTTTGTCAGTGAATGGCTTAAAGGCGACAGGAGAGAGTGACACACTGATACAATTTCAACCAAAGACAAGGATTTCCTAAGGACCCATGTACTCTCCTTCATTCAAGATTTATTTAGCAATACTTTCTTTTTTATGGTTTCTCTTTCATTTCTTTGCTACCTAGAAATGCTCTCAGATTTTGTGATTGCAAGCGACTGACCCTTTCTGTAATGTCAATGCTAATGCTTTTAAATAATATTTTATTGGTGGTGTCAAGTCATGCTAAGTCACTTGTTACTTTACTAAGTCACAGAGTATCACACATTTTATATGAGGGATAGGGATCCACTTCCTCAAAATAAAACTGTGAGTAAGATAGACAAAGAGGGTGATGGTTAATTTTAGGTGTCAACTTGACTAGATTGAGGAATACCTAGATAACTGGGAAAGCATTATTTTTGGACATCTCTGCGAAGGTGTTTATGCAGGAGATTGGCCTGTCAGTAGGTGGACTGAGTGGGGAAGATGTGTCCTCAACGTGGGCAGCCACCATCTAATTGGCTGGGGGGCCCAGCAGAACAAAAAGACAAAGAAAAGGTGAATTTGTGCTTTCCCTTTCTCTCCCTCCCTCTCTGTTTCTCTCTCTCTCTGGTTCTGTGTCTCTGGAGAGCCCTGAGTAGCACACATAGCAAAGTTACACGGTGGCTCTTGCCTGTAATCCTAGCACTATGGGAGGCCGAGGCGGGCAGATTGCTCGAGGTCAGGAGTTCGAGACCAGCCTGAGCAAAAACGAGACCCCCGTCTCTACTATAAATAGAAAGAAATTAATTGGCCAACTAATATATATAGAAAAAATTAGCAGGGCATAGTGGCACATGCCTGTAGTCCCAGCTACTCGGGAGGCTGAGGCAGCAGGATTGCTTGAGCCCAGGAGTTTGAGGTTGCTGTGAGCTAGGCTGACACCATGGCACTCACTCTAGCCGGGGCAACAAAGCGAGATTCTGTCTCAAAAAAAGGTGGAACCACAGGGAACATTTGTTTAGGACTGCAGGGCTAGCACCCTACCACCTCATGTCATGATCAGCGGTCCCTTCTTTCCTGAGTGTTAGCATGTCTCTAAGATTTGCTTTAGTCTTATCGATTAAATGTAGAACATCATTAATGTGATAAACCCTGACATGTCTCATAGAATTTTTACAGTCTATTGTGTCAAGTTCTACTTCAGAGGGATTTTTTACTTTATGGATCAATGATTTGATAAATCAGAGTGACTCATTTAAGGCTACCATGTTTTGTCAGGTTGCTGCAGTTGCCTGACGTACTCAATGAAACCACCTTTCCTGGAGTCCAGACACCTGGGAAATAACCACCAACCGGTATCCCTACTTGCTCCTATTCATTTCATGAAGGAGAGACCTCCCTTTTTGACTTTAAATATAACTGCTGAGAAATGTGCTTCTATTCACCTTGTGGCATGCTTGAGGTGATTTTTAAGGCATTCTTTATGGAAATATTAGTACTTATGGTACAAGTGTTAGTAGTTATGGTTTATTATTAAACTGGAGCTGGAATTTGAATGCTGACACTGCCACTTACTAGCAGTATGACCTCAGTTTCCTTATTTGTAAAATGAGATATTCTCATTGTCTCACAAAGTTTTTTCTGAGCCTCAGCTAAAAAAATAAATTAAGTTAAAGTGATTTTGGTACTTGAAAGTGCCATGCAAATGTAAGGCACTATTAGTATTTTGCAAAATGTCATTTATTTAAGAGTAAAACCATTCATTAAGAAAAAAAATCAAATGAAAGCAAAGTAATAAATAAAATTACTTTCAGAACTGTTGAGAGAATTTTGTTTTTGCAATTATAAATTTGTTTTTGGAGTTAGTGAACATAAATATTTACTTTTAATGTTTAAGTAGTTATTGTAAGTTCCAAAAAGTTTTAAAACTTTTAATTCCAAAATGTCTTTGCATTGCTTTAAAAGCAAGTTTAATTTCAAGGACAATATGCCCAGTCATTCTCTAAATCATCCCTAAGCAATAACAGTCTTGAGAGTCTATTAACGTAAGGGCAGGTGTTAAGTCTTATTCACAATGAATTCTGCTCCAAGTCAGTTAGTTTACATTCTGACAATAGAAATAAAGAACAATAATTTAGAGACTCCAGAAGTTTCAATTAGATATTACCATTAAAAAAGGCCCATTATTGTAGCTCTTTTCGCTAATATTAACATAATGTGTTAAGTTCTCCATCTTGGGAGAACTGTGTTTATTCCAGCAGATTGGAAGAAATTTTCCTCTCTCATGAGCTAAACAACTATATTAAGCCACGGGAAGAAGGATTTGATTGGCATCTTAAATGATGAAAACAATTAAGTGATTAAATATTTAAGAATAATTTTGTATTAAGATAGAACAAGTTTTACTTAATTAGTTGTGATTTAAAGTTCAAGATTTAAAAAATATATTTGTTGTAAAAATTCCACCAGGTTCTATGTTATCTCTTTTCAATTTTCCTTGAAAGAGTTGCTTATTATGATATTTAAATTCTTGTGTCTTAAGATTAGAAATTAGTACTGATCTATTTAAAAAATCCTATTGAAACAGTTAAAATCCTAGCAGAATCTTTTTAATTTCCTTATTATATAGATATCATAATAGTTTTTAAAAGCAAAAAACTTGTGTAGAATTTTGGCATTCATGTTGAAAACCTGGGCACAGATCTCTGTCCTAAGGTACATGCATGGGAAGATTTTGGCTTTCAACAATTTAGTATCCGATCATTTTGTTGAAATAATACAGTGATGTAGGTAGTCAGATAATGAATGCTACTGAAAAGGCCTGAAATATCTAAGTTGCATAAGGGGGATGCTTATACCATGTGGGGGGCAACTCCAATATTTGGGGGAAGGATCAATAAAATGTCTCTTTTAAAGGAAACATCAACTTAAGAGTGTCTTGCTTGTGAGACTGGAATGTCTTCCAGGTGTCATCAAGAAGAATGTCTTTGCATTTCCATGAAAGCAGAACATGATCAAATACGTGGGCACAGGTAGTTTACGTGGGAGTTAATTCCAGGAAACAGAAGTAAATGAGTAGGAGAGTGAGGCACTAAGTGGGAGAAATGAGTTATTGAGCTAGTTAGCTCTGTGGACAATTGGGGCTCAATTCTGCTTGAGACCTTCCAAGAAACTTTGTAGGATTCCCCTCAGAGATGTTTGAGGAAAGGACAGGGAGACTGAGTGCCCATCTCTAATTCCTGCCTCCAGTTGATTGGGTATTGTTTCTAGAGGCACTTTTGCACCACGCACTTCCAAGCTGTGCCTGTTTAGGGGAGAGGTAGGCTAGTTGCTTTGAATGACTTTGGAGAAAGTCTAAAATGTGAAAGATGCCGCAGCATAGCTTGAGGTGGGATGCTGGCCACTTGCACGAATTGTCTGGTGGACCAAGGGGTGTAGCCCAGACACCACAAGTGTTTGTTATAAAGAAGAGAAAAAAATAGTAAAAAAGAAGTTATTATCCAATCATTTATAATAGAGTTGAGGTCACAGTCTATATAGAGCAGTATATGAGATCAGAAAATACCACTCCAAAATATTACTATAGGAGACCCAAATATGCCACCCCAAAATATGTGTCTTTGGCATAAAGATTAATTGTGGTTGATTATTTTGAGAAACTATAGACACAAGGGAAGCTCTGAAAACACAGAAGTTACTCATTTACGAGGAAAATTTACATCTATAAAGAAAATCTTCATTTATAAGTGTGAACTAAAATAAAATCTTAAGTCCCCCCCTGGCTGAACAGACTCTCCTCTTGGGAAAGGGGACCCCGGAGAAACCTTAAAACTGAGTTCCCAGCCATGACAGGATGGGAGGTCAGAAACACCTCATTATACCCCCTCCCTTACTAATGGCCGTCAGGCTTTTTACCTAAGGGCTAAACAGAAACAAATTTCTTCATCCAGACCAGCATTCTGATAGGAGTCTGCCAACCATGGAATGTTTTTAACCACTCCATGGAGCATGCTCTGAGAGGGTTTTTGTGTCCTTGCTTCACCTTTTGACATGAGAGGGCAGCCATTTCTGAACATGGACCCCATAAAGGGGCATAGAGCTCGATTATGCATGCTCATGTTTCTGCTTTAATAAATATTCATGACTCCTTTAGCTTGTTAAATATGTACATTTGGCCATCCTGCTCAGTATAAATTCCTGTTCCCATTGTCCCTGCCTCGAAGCAGAGTTCCTGGCTTCTGGCCCGGGCTCTGTTTTCCAGCCTGTCAGAACAGCCACCCACAGGCTGCGACTGTTTATGCGAAATAAAGATCTCCTTTCTAAATTTATGAACCTACTTATTTCTTTAGTTAGCATAAGTATATCTCCCTCTCTGTACCAGGAAGAGAAGGATGACTAAATCACTATAGACTCTTATCAATGAGGAAGGCACTGACTTAAATCTGTGTAACAAACCTTACCATTATTTACTGTGCTTGTCCTTATCACCTCCCCATTACTGGCCTCCCCAACACCCTTCTTTTATTCTTTCAGCAGAAGATGGTATTTAAGCTCTAATTCCAAGCCATCTCTTGGAGATTTACTCATTTCTCTATGTATCTATTGGTATACATGAAGTATACATGTTATTAAACTTCCGTTTGCTTTTTTCTTGTTAATCTGTCTTTTGTTACAGAACTCCATCTCAACGAAGAACTATGATGATTAGAAAGAAAATTATTTTTCCTCTCCTCCAGCTTAAAATAAGAGTTGAAGGCATTTTCCAGCATTATATAGAAGAGAGAATGCTGTGAATTTTTCATGACTAATATTGAGTGTCTAAATTGATATATTTCTATGATGGCAAAAGTCTAACAAGCTATCTTGGCTTGAAGGAAGCAGGTTTTCAGAAACAGAATGTCATATGTTCTGATCCTAAGTTCATTAAGCAACAACTGATCTGCAATTTGGTGTCCCAGATGGACCTACCCTCAGGAAGTGAACGCCCTGTGCAAATGGCCATTTTTCAGATAAAGTTCCCAATATATGGAACAGATTGGAACTCAGGTTTGAGGCAGCCTCTTGGAGGCTTATTTTTGTATATTAAATTCTTATCCCAGAAAAACCAAAGAGTTATAATTTGAAGGTTTATTAGAGTAATAAGCATTTCACTGAATCTGAGATTTTGAATGATCATGAACAGTCTGTAATAGAAATTAATAATTTACCTGACACCAAATAGCTTGTGAATGGACAGGCTGGAACTATTAAGACAGGAATTCAGTTCAATACTCTGCAATAGCATCATAGATAGTATGCATCTGTCAATTTGCATAATCAATATTTCATTTTTGTACCATGCAGGGTCATTGTTTAAGTACACAGTGATATACTTCCTGACCTTTAGAATTTTAAATCACTAGGCTTAGTGAAATCCCCCAAACACCTTTCAAAACTCGTGGAAAGGCATATGAATGCAGGCATTTGGAGTGTTTTGAATACCAAAAGCCAAAACCAGTACAGGTAAATGACAAGCATCATTTACAAAGAATGCCTTAACAGCTGGCAGAATAAATCAACCAAAGTTGAAGTATTCCTTTCACTTGTCTGTGGAATTTTTCTTCCTAGAAGTGAGGGACTCCTTCGGAGAAAGAGGATAACAGGTCAGGACATTCATCTCTTGCCACCTCTAGATATAAAATGCTGTGTATTTATTCATATGTGTGCTATATAACAAATAACTCAACATTTGAATCCAAGGAGACACATGTTGCAGGGTCCAGACTGCTGTGACTGTCCCATGTCAGGGCAACCCTTGGGCATTACTGTACAAGAAATTTCTGCAACAAAATAACACTCCAGCCTCTGAAATTGGATTTCATGAAGGTGCTTTGTGATTGTGGTTTATACTTTTATTGCTGGGGAAATGGAATTTCCACTGTTTCCTCCTGTTTGGAATTGAGACAGGACAAGGGCCTTGCTTAGGGGCCTGCTGGGCCCCCTAAACATAGGAATAAAGGAAACCTTGAGTCCCTTCAGGGAAAGTTCCAGGCACCTAGTCAGCCTTCAAATATGAAGGGGAATGACTATGGTTCTCCAGGCAAGCCAGAGTCCCAAGGCTTTTTTGTTCCCTATGGAAACTTAACACATGTCCCTGAGTCGTTTTTCAGAAACACTCGCTGATGGAAAATGCAGATAAGGGGGAACTGAGGAATTGAACTGTGATCATTATTTGTTCTAAATTTCTCCCTAAAGGGCCTGCCACACTCATCTAACATGCCTTTCCACCAATCCAAGACTTTCCGAATCCACCTATGCCCCCTCCTGCAACTTTAAGATACCTTGGTTTTTTGGAGGCCAGGCCAATGTATAACCTCCACGTATTGATTTGCAATTTTCCCTGCCTGAAATATACCCTGGCCTCTAAAATCCCTGAGTCGTAAGCCAGGTCTTAAGCATTAGCTGTCCCCATACACTTTGCTTGGTGGCCTCCAGTAAAGCCTTTTTCCTCCCGCTGTAAGTCTGGGCATCAGTGCTTGGCTTTGCTGCCCTGAGCCAGTAGACCCCAGTTTGGTGTGGTCACAGAACCGGCCCCTGCCAGTGTCTCCCTATGGCTAGCCAAGGGCATTTTTCTACTCTTTTGGGGAAGGAGTTAGAACCTCATTTTCCATTCCATGTCTCCTATTAGTCACCCAGAGTCCCTGAAATCATCTTCCTCGGGTATCACAAATGAAGAACCAATCTAAAATCAGTAAGGATGGTAGGGACTCTCTTGAGATCTTCCAGATCACCAAGGTCCAAGAATGAGAATCTGTGGCAGTGGGTGGTGCCTAGGAGTGAAGGAGACCTGTTACCGTATTCCAAGCAGCAGCAAGCAGCCCTGAAAGTTCATTCTGCCCTTCACTGGAAGGAAAAATATCAACAGGTAACAGCACTCCTTGGACTCATTCCTTCTGCTGTGGGTGCCCTTAGGCGCTGGAGGGAAATGAATAATGAGAGGGGTTTGGGAAACAGTGGGGACTGATGTGGCCTCTTTCTTAGAAAGGTTCACAGAAATGATAGGGCATGATTTATTGAAATAATCAGAATGAAAATGCTTGTATATGCTACCCTTATATTTTAATTGTAATTATTATTTTTATAATTAATGTTCATATGCCATATTTATTGAATGAAACAATCCATAGGTTAGATAAGTACTAGAACTAAGGTTCTATTATAAACTTTAAAAAGGGCTTTCATTGTAGAAAATTTTAAACACATTCAAAGAGAGTGAGAATAGCATAATGTACCCACATAATCCTACTCTGACAATAATGTGCCCATTAATTTTATTTGACCTGTACCCACTCGCTATTCCTACTCAAGTTGTTCTGAAGCAAATTAATAGTTCATCTTTATGAACTATGCTATTAAGCAAGCATAATAGTTCATCTTTATTAGATTTCCTTTTAATCATTTTTGATAGGTTTCATAAGACCTGATTTTAATAAAATTATCATATCTAAAAGTTACTAATTCCTTAGTATCATCTAATGTCTAATCTATATTCAAATTTTGCTGATTAGCTTGTAACTGTTTCCACAGTCGGTAAGTTTGAATTAAGACCCATATGTTGCTCAAATATTGCATTAAGCTGACATGACCCAATGTCTCTCTTTTAATTTGTGGCCATTCCCAATCTTTCTTTTCCTCTCTCCCCATCTTTTTTTGGGCCATTTTTTTGTTGTTAATGAATAGTTCTGTTTTAAAGTAAAGTATTGTTGTTTAAGTTTATACATCAGTGTTACCGTTTACTGGTTTATTTGCAATATGGCTTTTTGCCAAGCAGTCATGACCCACCTAACCTGATTTTCCACTGTCCCATGCTCCTGGATGGCAGGATGTTTGTCTGTTTTACCCTGTGTGTGTCCCTGGATCATCAGTAGGCATTGCTTGATTGTGACAATCTTTTCATCTGACCCTGTCTTACTATTTCCTAATGGAGTTACTGATCAAACTTAGTAGTAACTCACTTGTTTTGCGCACAGGCCAAAGCAACTACGAGTAAATCAAAGCAGTTTCCTATAGTGGGTGAATGTGTGGGCTGTGGGGCAGCCTGGACTTGGGTTTGACACCTGGTGATGCTTGCTGGCTGTGTCCTCTTGAGCCAGGGCTTGAATGGTGTCACTCTTAGCTCCTTCAGCCTTAGCTACCTTAGAGTGGTGTTGTCAAGGTTAAATGAGGTGATGTTTGGAAACTCTTAGCTTGGTGCTGACTATACTCTGAGCACTCAGTAAATGTGAACTGTAATGCTTACTCTTGAGCTCCACTCCCACAGTTATTTGTGTGTGTTTTGATATTTTTTTCCCTTTTGACTTATTATTTTCTGCATTTTCTTTTTTTTTTTCTTTTATTTCATCATATTATGGAGGTACAAATATTGTTAGGGTGCCCCTGCCCCCTCCCTCCCCCTGATATGTCCAATCCCCTGGTGGTGTGCATCATACATGTTATGGAAGTATACACCCCTTTCCTCCTCCCCACACCTGCCTGCCCACCACCTGTTAAAAAGTTGTTTTTTTGTTTTTTTGTTTTTTTAGCATTTTGGTTACATTGTATATCTTTGCCTCTCCCTAAGAAGGGTTAGAGTTATGTCCTCCCCCTCCAAAATGCTCATCCCATCCCTAAGGTTGGGTTCCCCCCCGCCCCCACCGAATCTCTGGTGAGTATTGCCACCATTTGAAAACCAAAGTTTAAATCAGTCAGTACCAATTTGATGGCGAGTAGATGTGGAGCCCAACAGCTAGAAATAGAAATACCATTTGACCCTGCAATAGCATTGTTAGGCATCTACCCAAAAGAGCATAAGACATTCTATTATAAAGACATCTGCACCCGAATGTTTATAGCAGCACAATTCACTATTGCACGGTCATGGAAACAACTCAAGTGCCCATCAATTCATGAGTGGATAATTAAAATGTGGTATATGCTCACAATGGAATATTACTCAATCCTAAGAAATGACAGTGAGCTAGCACCATTTATGCTATCCTGGATTAAGCTTAAGCCCGTTATCCAAAGTGAGGCGACACAAGACATGGAAAATGATATTTTAAACTTTAAAAAAAATAGTTTTAGATTTATAGGATAATTGAGCAGATATTATGTAGAGTTTCATACACCCATTCCACCCCTACCCATCCAATCATCTCCATAATTTCCCCTATTATTAGTAACTTGCACTGGTGTAATACATTTGTTACAATTAATGAATCAATATTGATATGTTATTATTAACTACAGTTCATAGTTTATACGAGGGTTCACTCTCTCTTAGTGTTGTATATTTCTGTGGGTTTTGACAAATGCATAATGACATGTATCCACTGAAGGGGGTCAGAATATGCCACCCCAAAATATGCTATTTTGGCATAAAGATTATTTTAAGTTGAAGGCAGTTTACAAGCAGCAGGCTCAGGAAGAACTCTCTGCTCTCCCCTTTCTGCCTAAAAAGATGGCATAAATTTCCACTAACTGTGTCCTCCTCTCACATACGAGGAAATGGAGAATGATTCTTGATTCTGGTCAAGAGAGGACTGTAGTCTGCATAACAAATCTTAGTAAACAACCCTCATGCAGCATGTGCTTCCTAGTAATCTATTCACAATTTAACACCTCTAGGAGCCCAAACTCCTTTTCTTTTAGGTAGTCACTTCTTCACAATTTACCACCCTTTGTTAAAATGGTATATAAGCCTGTAGGTCTAACCACCTCTTTGAGTTTTCAGTTCTTTTCTATGGAGCCTCTGTGCACATAAAATTAAAATAAATAAATAAACAAATAAAAAATAAACCATGCATCCCTCTTCTCTTGTTAATCTGTCTTTTGTCAGTTTAAGTCTCAGGTTCTAACCACAGAAACTAAGGAGGTTGAGGAAGTTTTTCCTGCCCTACACTGCCATTACAGTTTCATACAGAACAATTTCACTCCTCCTAAAAATCCCTTGTGCATCTATTCATCTCTTTCTTCCTCCCGTGAAATCTCTGGCAGCCACTCGTCTTTTTATTGTCTTTATAGTTTTGCCTGTTCCAAACTGTCATATGGTTGGAATCATATGGTATTTAGTCTTTTCATACTGGCTTCTTTCACTTAGCAATATTCCTTACAGTTTCATTTCTTAAAATGCATGTGATTTATAGTTAATGAAAAAGATTACACGGAACATGCTGTATGTGAAGACATAATAGCTGCTGTTAATATTTGTCCACTCCTTTGATTCAGTATGGGACATATTAGAGGGTTTTCCCTTCCAGCATTAAGCAGAGGGTAGGATGTGAAAATACTGGGATTCTGGATTCTCTGTCTATAAGCACATTGTATTGTTTGGGGTTATAGCTCATCCCTATGTGAGTGTAGGGCAGAGGCTCCTACAGCTTATCCATGAACCTAAAAATACAGATTCCTTCAGCTCTGGGAGTTTCTGATTCTGGAAGGTTGGAGCAAGAGCCAACAATTTGTATTTTAATGGGTTCCCAAAGTAACACTTACACAGAGCTATTTCTTTGGTAGTAAAATGAACACTGGCTTTAGTCTCAGAAGATTTGGCTTCAAGTCCTCACTCTTCATTAAAGCACCAAATATTTATTTAGCTCCTCCCATATGCCAGACCTTGCAGCTAGGCTAGGAATTGATATGATGGTAAGCTTAACACATTAACTGCCACGTGAGTTGTATTTCATTCACGCTAGTTTTGAGCCCAGAGCTTTGTGAAGCAAACTCTGGGCAAAACCCTGCAGCTGGTTGATGAAAATCTTGTTGATGTTCTTATTGTTACAATTAATATTGACAAATTAATTCTAAAAACATGGATTAAGTAAATAGAAGCCAATAAATTTTGTTTTTCATTAAATTAGAAAGGATCATTTCATTTTAGGAGTTTTTATTCTATTTTCATAATAAAACACCATGGCCCCAAGTAAAAAATTTTTTTTTCTAATGTGGCAGTCAATGTGTTAAATATTCAGGCTCTCTGGTCTTCATGAGCTTACATGGGAGAGGAGGCAGACATTCATTAAAGAATCGTATCAATAAATCTTACTATGCTAATTGCTGAAAAAGAAAATATAAAATGCTATGAGAGAGTGTTACCAGTGGGGTCTGACTTAGTTTGGAAAGGGGTCAGTGGCTCACATTTCCTTGAGAAAATGACCTTGAATTGAGATGTCACCTAAGTGAAGTGAGGGCAAGATGTCCGCCAGCCGGCACACAAGGTCCATATGGCTTGGAACACAGGGAGAGAGGGATGACGCTGTGGAATTAACCACTTAGCATCTGTCCTTCTACAGATCAACAGCCAGGGGCACTGGGTCTCCAGCTATCTTCCTACTTCACGGCACTGAAATTTCTCCCAAGTCTCCAAAATAGGTTTAATAATTCTGCCAATTATATTTATCAAAAGCTCAAACAATCAAGTTGTTAATGGCCTTTTATTAGAGAGAGTTAGAATTCTAGTTGTTTGTGAATGATTCTTAAGGCTTCCTCTATATTTGGATTCAGGTAAATTATTCATTTACTGAAAGATATGCACAGAAAAGGAAAGGATCTGATTCTGCATTGCTACTACTTAAGAGCTGTGGAGTGCTTGAGCTTTTGCCAAGTGTTTTTACTTGCAGCCTCATTTCATCTTCACGATAGCTTTGTGGAAATGTATTAGTATCACACCCATTCTACAGCTGTAGAAGCAAAGGCCGAGAGATATGTAGAGCTATGTCCTATTAAACCAGCAAGGAATTGAGTCCAGTGGTTGGCTGTCAGGGAGCAGTCAGTGGCAGCTAGGATCATTTTATTCGTGCCAGTTTTGAGTTTTGACCCCCAAATACATGCTCATGTATAGAAGATATACAATCCAAACATACCCATGTCTCAGGACCTCACTTCATGCTGGAAGAGAGGTTCTATGGAGGACTCCCTGTGTTTTGTTCTCCTGCTCTCCAAAGCCAATCAAGATTGCTTCATAAATCTGCAGTTCAGCACAAAAGAGAAACTTCCAAGGCAAATGAATTGTTATAAAGGTATTAATGATATTAAAAATTCTATCCCTTTGAGCTCAGATTATACTTTCTCTCCTGATGAACCTTTTTTTTTTTTTTTACTGAAAATCTCCTTATCTTCTTTTTCAAAATGAATCATATTTCTACTCTTTTTCAATATGAATCATATTTCTACTATCCACTGTAGCAGATTATGGCAGCTGCTGCTGAAATTGGACCATGTGGTAAGCCCTGCGTTAAAGCAGGTGTAGGTGTTTATTCTAAACATTGGGAAAAGTAGGTGACAATGCAGAATTATTTATTTTAAGGGTTATAAGACCACTTACGTCCTTCCCCAATATCTGTCCTCATATCTTATTGTAATGCCTGCAATTTACACTGTTGGAATCATTCTTTGGAATTTGTAAGGCCTTGTATATAAAAAGCCCCTGTTAAAATAACATGCTACCTAAGAAAAGTAACCCATTAGCATCCATTAAGGCTTACGTGTTAATTATAACCATGACATTTGAAAGTTATGGCTAAATGATTTATTACTAAATAAATTTCTGAATCCAAGGACAAAGACAAAAGTTCAAATGATTCTAATGATGCAAAAATATCAATAAGTTATGGGGATATTACCCTTTTCCTCCTTCATCTTTATTCTAAACAACTATTATTTTTAATCATACCAATTACTCTGTGGTCATGAAGGCTGGTCCAGAAGGTAGACCCTCTGCTTCCCTTTCAGAGTTTTATGGGAGAGCTGGTTTTTATCTCTGTTTTCTCCTGAAAATTTTGGTTGGCTACTGTGTCTGTCCTAAATGCTACAGTAGCTGATTGGAACTGTATTTCTGTACAGTGCCATCAACTTTCACATTTAACCATGCAATTTTTTGTATATGATTCTTATCTTTGATTTCAACTATATTTTGTATTCTAATAAGTTACCCTGAATTTTCCTTTAAAAAATGAAAATATATTTAGAGCCCAGGTTTTGTCTTATTGAATTCCAAGTCCTATTAGTTGTCTAAGTCTTTCTATGACCTTGTTGAGTTGTCAACAAAGGCAGTGGATGGCTGGTTAATTAATTATGCATTTTCTCTAACAGAAAAGTACAGAAAGCAATGTCCTTGCATTTCTGTATTGCCCGACACCATCGTTTCAATTTTATTCTTTAACTTTATTTTGCAATATATGAGACCCAAGACAAGATTAGCTTCCTTTAGCTCTAGTTTGGTTCCCAAATAAAATATTAATCTATCAGTTCATCTTAATGTATGGTACTAAAGTCCTGTCACTGTGCTGATGCTAGGATCCTGACCAGATGGGACATGGAGAAAGTATGTTTTGATGAGGAAGCAGAAAGCCAGAGCATGGGAAAAAGAGCCAGGTGACTTTAGTTGGACACCTTGGATGATGATCCTGGGTAGCCAAGAAGCTTTAGTTTCCCACATGTAGTTCGGATATTGATACTTGAGGTCTTAGAGGTATCGGAAGTAGGATATGAAGAAAGAATTCTTCCAGTTCACATCTTTATTTTGAGAACAGCTCTGAGCAGATAAAAGGGAGCAAATTCTTATCTGAGCAGAACTTCAACAGTGTTGCCCATAAAGGCCAGTCTCAGGCACTTCTGCTCTTGGGATTTATCATACATGGACTTGGTTCAGTTTCAGCTTGCAGGGCTGGGGAACCTGCGACCTTTTGATTTCAAGATTGTTCTTTTTTAAGCACCAAAGGAGGCAAGAAAAGCTTCATCTTTCTCTGCTGCACCCCTTTTAATAAAAAGATTTGTTCTGTAAAATTTGGATGTAGTCAAAAGGCTGCACTTAAGGACCTAGAAGGCCACATGTCACCTTAAGGCTGCAGGTTCCCCACCCCTGCCATGCTCTGGCAATTTGAGATTCCAGGAAAATCTCTCAAACACTTTAGACCCAGCAGGAAATCCATGTGACAGGCCTATAAGAATAAACTTGAGGGAATAATTCCTGACTGGAGTGAAGAATCCTCTAGTTCTGTGGTCCCCAAACCCCAGGCCATGCCCAGCACTGGTCTGTGGTCTGTTAGGAACTGGCACACATCACCTGAGCTCCACCCCTCCTACCCCCCTCCCCACCTCCCTGTCTGTGGAAAAATTGTCCTCCATGAAACTTAGGAACCCAGTCACACAACAGGTGAGCAGCAGGGGAGTGAGCAAAGCTTCATCTATATTTATAGCTGCTCCCTGTTGCTTCCATTCTTGCCTGAGCTCTGCCTACCGTGCCCCTGGGTGGAAAAATTGTCTTCCATGAAACTGGTCTCTGGTGCCAAAAAGGTTGGGGACAACCACTCTAGTCTAGTAATTCTCAATGAATAAACATTAGACCACCACTGTCAGAAATTGATGTATGTTACAATGCAGATTCCAGGGCCCTACCTGAGGCCAACTGGAAAAAAATTTCTATAACGTAGGCTCTAAGAGTCTGCATGTTCGAGACATGTTAGAAGGTTCTTAGTCACATCTTAAGCACTTATCCTTAGGGATATGTCAAACCAGCCAAAGGGAAATGAAGGTAGAACTTTGAGCCTGCAGCTCAAATGGGCTGGGATATTTTTGGCGAAAACAATGGTCGTATCAGTAGCAAAGGGCCTCATAAATATTCCAGCTTTCATGGGTGGTATAGCTTCCTGTTGTTCTCAAATCCTGATATTTTCTAGAGAAATTTCATTCTTTTTTAAAGTTCTCTCTGGTAAATAAATGTGCTGAGGCTCTGAGTACACTTGTAATTCTTGCATTGAAATGTAATCTAATGCAGTAACATTCGATGCAACCATTTGGATGAAATCCATTTGGATAACATAGTAGGGCAAATGGTTTTGTGTCTGTGTATATTATTTGTGTGTTGTGTTGTTTAGCAAATGTTATAGGTACTGTCTTAGTGATTTAATTATTATCTAATCTAATATTAATTCATACTATTATTTAATTTTGATAGAGGAGTAAAATGGAAGTAGCAATGGTATATCTAGTGATCTGATATTGGCAACCAGCATATAGAGGATGGACTTTGGATTCAGATAGATGTCTCAGTTTTTCCACCTGCTAGTTGTGTGACTTTGGTGTATTATTCAGCTTTTCTGAATCTCTGCTTTCTCAACTGCAAGAAGAAGATAACAGTATGTTACTTCTGTGATATAGAAAATCACCTTAATACAGTGTCTGGAACATACCAAATGCTCAAGCAATGTGGTGGCCTCTGTTACACTAAAGAGTTAGGTGGCATCTTATAGCTCTGTATGCTCAGAAACAGTCTGATTTGGGGCTGGGAATATTTCATACTTCGTCTTTTCTTTCATATTCTTATTTCCCTTTATTCATAATGCAGCCATCCTCCTCTATGGAAACAATGAAACATGGGACCAACTATGCTGTGTTATTAATTTTGCACAGATCCTGCTGACAGTGGCCTCTCCAGCAGTAGCATTCACTCTTTTGCCTTAAAAAATTTCTCACAAAAGCTCTCCATGAGGAATGAACATCACTCTTAGTCCTCCTACTGCTTCAGTGCGGCACAGTCATCAGTAACATGTACATTTCCAGTTTGGCTCAGGTCTGCTTCTCTGCTTTGCTCAGAAGGTACCACTGACCTTTCTAATTAGCTGGGTTGCAGACGACTGAGTTTGCACATACGAGGGCCTGTCAGAATATAAATCTTTCCTGTTTTCTGTCTAGCCGGTCACCAAGAGTCAGGAAAAATTCTGCAGAAAGTCCATAAATCTTCCATCTTCCTTCCTGAAGAGATGTGAGAGAACAGCTCTCTTATCCTAACGTATGACAGCATTCCCCATGTGTGGGTAGGGTTTTCTTTTTCTTTTCTTTTTTTTATTTCGGCATATGATGGGGATACAGATTTTAAGGTTTCAATAAATGCCCTTTCCCCCCCTCCCCCCGCAAGTCTGAGTCTCCAGCATGACTATCCCCCAGACGGTGCACGTGGGTAGGGTTTTCGATGTCAAATTTTTGTGCTAAGATCACGGGTGGCAAGAGTTGGCATCTTGCAGTTAGGAGCAAGAGTAGAGATTTGGACTGGTCAAGGATAGCATTTGTCTGGGGTATGTAAGTCACCTAAGCTCTGCAAATGAACTGAGGATAACTTGCATTTTCCAGACTGAAAACCCACAGTGAGCAGGAAGACCAAATTGGGCTAGAGAACAACTCTGGAAGACATTTAAAGCTTAAGGGGAGAGGAAGGAATTTAGAACATGAGGTTCATCATATTATTCCACATAAATTGGGCATTTCAGCCTGGTCAAAAGCATAGATAAAGAAGTTGAGCTTCTCCAAGGAGTTAAACTAGTTTGTTAACAGTTACAGAAAGTATATTTTTAAGAAGCTGCACTAGCCAGGAGGTGAGAACAGGACCCCAGGCTCCAGGACCATAGAGATCTCTAGATGGGTAAAAAAGCAATTGGAAAAGATTTTTCTCATTTGGGAATCAGGGCTCCAGGACTCTCCGGAGGACCAGAGCGGCTGCATAGCTGAAAAGCAGCAGCCCAGAGCAAAGAGATTGCTCTGGTGGAGGGGAGACACCATGGGTAAAATGACTGAAAACTCAGATCCTAAAATTCTGCTGGACTTATCATACCAGCAGGCCAACATGAAACTGCATGTTTTCACTTGAGAGGTGAGGAAGTCGGCCTGTGAATTACTTTGTATCTCCTAGGTGAGTAATTGATAGCCTTTGATAGCAATTTGACATTGCTACATCCAAGTGTGGAATCAGTGTGCTTATATTGTGTATGTGTTGGACATTTTAGACTTCCTTTTTATTTTTTATTGTTTTTGAAACAGGGTCTCACTCTGTCTCCCGGGCTAGAGTGCAGTGGCATCATCATAGCTCACTGCAAGCTCAAACTCCTGGGCTTGAGAGATCCTCCTGGTTCTCTTTTATTTTTTAAAATCAAATTGCAGGAAAGATTGGCCCCTTATCCCAGATTGTTTTTATGCTCACCCGTGTTACCTTTCCCCCATGCTGGCTCATCACACTCATACCCATCCTTTCTCTCGTGACATCTCCACTGGGAAAAGTTCGCCAGGTTTAGGTCTCAAGAGGGCCTTCTTGCCTCAAGGCACATCACTAGCATGAATGTGGGGTGCTGCCTTGACGGCAATAACATATCTTTTGAAATTTTTATGAATATGACTCTTTATCAACCAACAACTAGAAAAATAAAAAAATTCACATGACTGTCAGAGAAAATGCGGCGGAGGCAATAACAGTGCTGGCTGAAGAACCCAGGGAGGAACTGCCTGGGCTGGGGAGGTTAATGAGGTGACATTTCATAGAGAAAATGATTTTGCAAACAGTTCCTTGATTACTGTGTAGTCATCCAGATTACTACCCTGAGTTCCTTTAAGATCTGTGAGATAGGTATAAACAAGATTTAAATTCAATAGCTTATACCTGTAAACAGTACAGATTTCAATAAATACTGGACTAATTCTTTTTAAAGGCAAATGTAATTGGTGTGCAGTATCTTAGCCACTTAATGGAAAATGATCAAATGGTATAATTTTCGATCAGAATCATAAGCTGTGGGTACTGTGGCAGCCTGTAGCTGAAGTGGACTGATTTCTACACAAAGACTGATTTCTTCGTGGCAGCAGTTAATCTGGCCTACACAATGCTTGGTGATGACATTTCCACCGTTTGCTTGGGTCATTCAATGACTCAGGAAGAGGCCGTTGAGAGAAGTCTGGAGCGTGACCGGCCTGGAGATAGGTAGACCTGTTGTTCTCTGAGCTGTCTGTGAATTGGCACATCTGGGGAAACCTTTCTTCCTACAGGAATGACCTCCCATCACGGCTCAAACTTCTCTCCCTCTCACTAGTGAGGATGAATGCTGCCTTCCTCTTGGGTTCTGGAGGACAATCAGGTCACTGCCAAAGGACAGCTTTTCGCACTCTCCATTTCCTCGAGAGAATGTAAAACTAATTGGAGTGTGGCATGAGAGGATGAAATTTGGCCAAATTGGCAGGTGTGAACGGTCGTTCTTCACATCATGTAGGGTCATCTGGGGAAAATGACAGAGCTGCCCTGATGTGAGACTGTTTCTCATTGCATGGTGCCGGCCACTGCATGGCACTCCCCACCAACAGAGAAGTGGAGTGCTACTGTGGAAAGAACTGACAGATATGATTTGGTTCAGCCTCGTTGACACCACGCTGGAAACTCACTCATTAGCTGTGATCTTGTACAAATTCTGGCGTTTTGAGATAAAATGGTTTGATCACCAATCTGTCACATAAAAAGGTTTTGGAATAGCTTTAAAAGGCACAGCAGATCAATATGAAAATGAAATGTATCTAAGGAAAATATTCTCACTTGGAGACGAATATATTCAACGATTGAAAGTGTATGTATTTGCGCCTGTATTTGTGCATGCCTGCACGCATGTGTTTGTATGTATGTGCATGCACGTGTGTGTGCATGTGTGCACATGTGTGGTGTAGAGAAAATCTACTTACTCAGGAGGACTTGCATAGAATCTACTAAAAATTATATAGCCAAGGCACAACTCTTAATTTCAGAGCTACTGGTTGTTAAAAATCAAAGGAAGTGAACATCAGAGTGAGTGAAAAATGAGAGCCAGGAAATATCAATGTGAATTATATCAATAGACCAGTGTATTGCCAATGATGCAGAAGAGCTTTATAAGCCTTGGCGGGCAATTTGGTAAGCGTAGTTTCTCCTCCAGCAGCAATCTGAACTGGTTATTAACCCTATATTGAAATTGGATGGGCTAAAAAAAAATATCCAGTTTTTTAAAAAATAAATTTCACGTCAAATTGTTTCTTTTACTCTGTTAAAGAAAACAAAATTCCTCATGATGAGCTGAAGTAAGAGATTTTTATACCAAGCAAAGATGACTAAACTCAAAGTATGACACCTTCTATTTTTAGTGGATCCTGATGTTCTTTACTGCTTGCATTCCCAGCTTCCAGGTAATATGTTCTCCAGGTGGCTGGTTATTGTGCTGTAAATCACATTTCACTGTGTCAGCAAACAGCGGCATAAACTTAGAGATACACCAAAATCAACTTGGGAAAAACTAACATCAAACCTCTAAAGTTGAACAGTAGTCCCTTCCCTTAGAAAAGGAGGGACAAGAAAAGAGGAGTTAAAACATAAAATGACAATAATACTACAGATTGTTTTCTGGCTTTGCGTACAAATATTCATACTTGTTTGTATCTACATGATTATGAAAACAAATGTCCAACTATTAATTTAATGGAAAAAGGGTGTTAGTTTTTTCTTATATAGGTTATATATACTGAATTATATATTTTGAACTTTTAATTGATTCCAATTGCATTGTATTCTCAAATAAGCATTTTTAAATATGACCATTATGTTCTTTAACTAGAGAGTAAAGCAGAATTCTACACTGCTGTGTAAATGTGCCACAGACTTTAACATTTTAAGTACTTTTCTTATATTTTAAGTGTGCTTATCTTGAATTGCCTGCTATTGTGGCACAGGGTGGGCCAATACCAAAATAGGTGTGAAGTGTTTTTTTAAAAGTTAAATGAACACTTTTATCTTTTAGAGCAATCCGTCATATTATCCTAAATTATATATTAGGATTCAAAAGCATATTTGCAGTTATTGAACTAGATTTTGTTCCCTGTAATATCTTATCTACTTGAAAAATTAGTTCATGCAAATTTTCTGAGCATACCTATTTGTAGAAATGTTTTTAAATATTAATGTATATTAGTACAATTAAATTTCAGATGAAGGAAAACATAGATGAAATGGAAGATGATACAATAGCAAGTATTTTTGGTTTTTTTGGTTCTTTTCACTCTTCATTGCTGAATCACACTTATGATACAATGACATTTATAATTAATTTAGAAATAAAATTAAATCTCTAGTTTTGGAATATTAAAGAGTAGAGGCTAAAGAGAAAGAAGCACTCTCATCTAAATCAACAGGAAAAGTGGAATTTTGGATAATGCTATGTGGTAACATAT
>VSMD01139452.1:0-77150 GCA_008750895.1 Mirza zaza | reverse complement strand
TCTTCTGTCTTATTATAGTTTAAGCCTCATATATCACCTAATTAAATTTATGTGTAGTGTGAATAATTCAATTTATCAAACTCTAGTTATTGAAAAAACTAATTTGCCACATTCAATGTAGTTATTCATTTAAATTCCTCCAGAGAGTGTTTCCATTTACAGACAGCATCCCTTTCTCCTTGTGGGCCACTCACAGATGATTTACAAAAAGAACTGAATGTGTTTTTATTTTTTTCCTCCAGAAAAAGAATCCTAAAAATGATTCCCCTGGAAGCACTAGACACAAAGATGTTGGCATGTTATGCCTCCAAGCAATGTAATTTTTGCTTGGAGGAAACGCCCAGTGTTGGGTCTGACCATCAATATCTCTGAAAAAAAAATATAGACTTTACAACAGAATGGTTTACTTTCTTAGTATAGATTATCAAATACAAAGAGTAGGTTGAGCAATTATACAGCCTCTAGCAACTTACGTCAGAAATAGAAATCACCCGGATTCAAAAATAGCTTACAGGCCCATCAGTCAATCAAACAAGGGTGCCACTGAAAAAAGATCTAAATATCTTAGTCACAACAAAGACAACTATTTTCAGAGAGGGCACTGCAGACAAAAACACCGTTTGCAGCTGCACCGTGCCCTGTTGAAGGGCTGGGAGAGAGGATGGAATGAGCACAGCGAACCCTGTGCCCAGCTCTCAGGGAGAGGTGCAGGCACATGGGACCATTTTTAGATGGCCACAATCGTCTGGGGAGCTTCAGGGTACAGAGGTTGCACAACTGCACCTTTGAATAAACACATATTTGGATCAGTGTCACAAGAGCATGCACTGTTGGCTTTTCTCCAAAGCCCCATGGCGGGGATCAGGGGACAAAGCAATGCTGTGCAGTAACTGGTGGACGGGGGTTGGGGGGGAGGAGAGACTCCGTCCTGGCGTCCCAGAGCTCAGGCCGCAAAGCTGCTTGCCGGAGCTGCGAGCATCCAAACAGGGGCCCTCACTCTTTGGTCAGCCCGAGAAAGCGTTCGGTGCTGTCAGTGCCTAGAGCTAAGCAGCAGAGAAGACCGCACTGGCTTGGAGGGGACCAGTGGCATGACATGGAGATGATGAATGAACTTTGCGTGGCAAGTGAAACTGCTTCAGCGCGGGGCCCAGTTTAAAGGTCCTGGTAAAATGATGCGCCACATGCTGTCACCTAGAACAGGATGAAAGGCTCCGTGTAAGTCCATCAGTTCCACCACTTCAGATAGTTTTAAAAATTGGGAAAAACAACTGATTCCATCTCCTTTGAAAGTGAAACCATCTTGCAAAGCCACTTTGGTTCTTAAAATATAAATGGATGTTGGCATTTGTCAACGTGAACTAAGGAGTTACGATAGCAAAAAGTAACCTGACGGCACACAGGCGCCATCCCACAGTCGAGCACAGGAATAGTTTTGGACAAAGACACGGAGAAGGAAGATAAGAAGCTGATGCTCCTCCTTCAGCAGAGCTCTCAGGCTCTACCAGAGTGGCTAAGGGAGCAATCCGGAGAAACGTGGCCCTGGGGCTATGCCATCAGTTTTTTCCCGTTCTCCGAAGTAAGCTCTGAGGCTGGGAAACCATAGGGTGGGCTCCTACCCCACCTTCTACACCTGTGGCTAGTGTTTCTGACAGCATTTATAAGTGACAGACTTCCAAGTACCACTAACCAGAGCACTCTATTATTAATGACATATCTCACTTAGTTTAGATATAATAATTCATCAGTTCATTTGCTCATGCGTTCATTTATTCATCTAACATCTTATTGACTATTTACAATGTTCCGGCACTTGATCCAGCTGCCCAAAAATGAGACATACACCTTAGTGCTGACTGCCATTCATTCACAGCCACATAGGTGAAGCAAACCTAAGAAAGACCATTAAGATACAGCTCTGATTATAATATAGCTGTCGTTTGCTCAGGGAGCTATGAACGTCACCAGCTAACACAGTTAACTTTGGGGCAAAAGATTCATTAGATGAGTCTTTCTTGGGACATGTCATTCATGCAAAGTCTTAACCCTAGATGTTTCAATTCATGAAACTACTGAGGGCTCTACCGTTGCTTTGCAAAGCTAGGCTTCTGATTAGGGGGAATATTTCACAGTTCCCAGTTTACTGGCCCGTGTACTTCCTACCCCATCCCAGGCTACTCTCTTCAGGATGAAGGAAATTTGACAGCCATTATGCACACACCATGTAATAGAGAGTGACCTTGAACATGTGCATGTGCAGTAACACCCGAGTGGCAATGGGCACGCCTTGCGCCCAGATCCGTTCCCAATCCCGTTCTCCAGCCAAAGGAGCCCAAGTCCCCTGGAGAAATAGGGGATTCTAGGGCTGAGGCAGAAAAGACGACGAACCCGGGGCATCTGGTCATGCCAGTAAGTAAGGCAGTGCTGAAAATAAAAACAAAGACAAAAACCCCAGCGGACAAGGACAGGGGTTATGTCCAAGGGACACAGGAGCCAACCGAAAGAGCTCCAGTGCCCAAATCCGGAGCAAGTTGAGCCACGAAAAAAAATAACACAGTATTGGATCATAACCCCAAGTTCAGGGTAAACATCCACGCGTCCAAACTGTTGCAGATTAATGACGGCCTGAATGGAAGAGGAGCGACACCTGTCTCACCTTGTGCAGGACCACTGACACCCTTCACGCGGACGCTCTTCCCGGCAGGAGGAGCCGAGTCCCCACCCCAGGAGTGCGGGCTGTGCGCGAGGCGTCTGCCGCGAGCGCGGGGCGGGAGGCGAGGAGCGCCGCCTTAGCCGGGTGACGGCGGTCAACGCCAGCCAGCGCGCTCGGCGGTTACGGCGACAGCACGAGCCCGCGAGATGTGGGGGTGCGCTGCCACGGGAAGGGCGCTCGGCCTCTGCGGCCTTCCTCCCCCAGACCCTGAGCGCGAAAGCGTGAACTGAGGGCGGCGCGGAATACCTGACCAGCACTCCCCAACGGCCCCCAAACGCGGCGCCTCTGGGAACTGCCACAGCCCCGAGGAGCCTGAGGAAGCGTGCCGTGTAGACGCAGCACGGTTTCCTGAAAGGGATCCTCGAACCGGAAAGTAGAAAAGGCACCGGGTGAAGCCTGAGGAAATGCGAGCACCTCGGTGTGGACCTCAGCCGGCTCGCGGTGACGACCTGCGCCCGTTCACCCGCCGTGACAGAAACGCCACGGCAGCGCGCGGCGCCGACGAGAGGGGCGCCGGGCGCGGGGCGTGTGGGAGCTCTTGGTATTATTTCTCTAACCTTTCTTTCTTTTTCTTTTTCTTTTTTTTTGTAAATCTGCAACTGTTCTAAATAAAAATAGTTATTTAAAAAAGAGAAGGAATCCTATAATCTCTTTCTAGTGAGTTTCCGGCTGTGCCAGCCACGGCGAGACCAGGAAGAGCGGGAGGCGAGGGCGAAGGGCGCGCGGGCCCTGCCGCCTTCTCCCTGTGTGACAGAGACGCCGCGCGGCGGAGGGTGCGGGTCTGCCAGGCCCTGCGGCTCCCGGGAGCGGACGCGGGTTGGACGCGCCGAGCAGGGCAGCGGGGATTCCAAAGGGGCAAGGCGGCAACGCAGAAGCACCGGCCTGGTGTCAAGAGCCGGATTGCCGGGGGGAACGTGGGCATCCCACGCCGTCACCGTCCATCTAGAATGCGATTTGTAGACGCTCCCAAAACAAAGGGGGTGATTTTTTTTTTTCTTCTAAGTGAGACTTGTTTTTAAAGCCAGGCCTTGCTCTTTATGAGTGCACAGTGACATCATGGTGACAGGCATAAAAATACAGCAAAAGCAGGAGAGACGAGACATACCATCTTTTGTCCGCCCTTAGACAAACAGTGGACGTTTAGAAAATGTCAGGTTGTTGCTGTCGGGCACTAACGCCGCCGCCTGTACAAACTGCGGCAACCCAAGGCGAAGCCCTAAAGTGGAACCTCTCTGAGTCAGGGTCTCTGCCCGCCGAGCGCCCGACGGTGAGCCAGGGTCAGGGAGCAGCTGCAGAGGAGGACGCACCGGCCGCCTCCGGCCGCTCGCCCTCGGATTCCGTGCCGGGTGCCCGCGCTCTGGGCGCGCGGCCTCTGCCCGCACCGGCTCCTGAGCCCTCCCGGCCCGCCTGGGCCTGCCTGCCGGTCCCTGTCCGCGTCTGTCCCGGCAAATTAACCTCAGGGGGCTTGACTGCTGGCCCCTCCCTCACCAGGCAGCACTTGGGCCTGGAATGCGTGGTTCCCCCGTCCGGGCGGATCCAGACACTTTGCGGGATGCAGGACGGCTCCGTGGAGCCCAGAAGGCGGGTGTCCACCTCAGGGGGCGACTGTTCGGAGAGCCAGAGACGACGCTCAGGGAACTCCGGAGGGCAGGGGCGCGTGGGGCTTGGTGGAGAGAAACAGAGCCCTCCGAGTGCCCTCGCCCGCACACGCTCCCGGGGATGGCTGCTGCCCGGCCTGGGGCACGAGCCGCAATAGGGGACAACGCCAGATGCCTGCTGGGGGCGTCCGGCAGACGGCGCGCAGCCCGGAGCGTCACAGGCCGGAGCGCCGACGGTTTGGAGAGCGGCGCTCAAGTCATCCCTGCGCTTCACCAGCCCACTGACCTGCCGTCGTCGGGGCCGCCCGTTACTTTCCAAGTGGCCCATCTGATGCGGCCTCACTCCTCAGCCTCCACCACAGGTGGCCACGCCCTTTCTTCAGAATGCTGAGTGTTAAGACACCCTAGTTACCTGGTTTCCCCCTTTTCCAGCTTCGCTTCCTGGGCTCCATTAAGCACGTCTCGGGGATTTTCCTGTGAGTTTCTAACCCGAATTGGATTTCCCAGGATGAGCGGCGCCCCCGTGCCTGCCTGCCTTCGGTCAGGCTTCTCGGGGTGTCCGAGCTCCGCCCCTTGGCTCTGATGTTAATCCTGTGCTGCGGAGAGCTCGGGTGTCGTGTGCTCAGCCTGGGCCTTCCGCGAGCAGCCCTGTCTCATCCACCTCCACGCGCTCAAACCGAGCTCCCGCCCAGCCCTGCACTCCGCTGCCCACCGCGCATCTCTCTTCTCTTTAAATGCCCCCCACTCCCCCACTCGCACGCTCAGGTTTCAGTGAGTCCTGCACACCTGAGCTCCGGATACAGCTGGACCCCAGCCCAAAAGTCCTGTGGCCGACGCTTCCCC
Organism: Mirza zaza; assembly: GCA_008750895.1. Classification (NCBI taxonomy): domain Eukaryota; kingdom Metazoa; phylum Chordata; class Mammalia; order Primates; family Cheirogaleidae; genus Mirza; species Mirza zaza. Next base: position 71,999 of record VSMD01139452.1, on the reverse strand, counting down.
TTCAACCTGAGCCCGACTATCTATCTGGTCTCTCCTCGCTTGCCCTGGCCCCTCATCCATTCAAGGTCGACACACTAGAGGAAGTCAACGTTTTCATGAGTGGATGCAATCACACCATTCGCTGGCTAGCAACACGGCAGTGCCTTTGCATTTTACTTGAGTTAAACTGCGTCTCAGACTGCAGCTAACAAGTGTCACTGCGGCTCAGCTTCCATCCATGCACGCTGTTCCCCGTCCACGCCGCGCCGGCCCCCCACCACGGGGACAGGCCTGTGCTCACTCAGGGCGTCCACAGATCCTCTCCTTGCCGCGCTTTCTTCTGCACGTGCTGCTTCCCCTAGACAGCGTCTACGGACAACTGTCCACTGTTTTTGGCCTGGATAGCACATTTCTAAATCCGTAGTTACCTAGTTATCAGTTTACCTGTTTATTACCTGTCTTCCTCTCTCAAGCTGTGCGCTCTGTGCAGAGAGAGCCCGTGTTTATTTTGTTCTTTATTTTTTTTATCCATGATTTGCACAAAAATCCAATTATTTGAGACAACGAGGATTGCCAAGGAAGATGGGAATTTTTAAAACGACATGGAGAAGAAGCTGCTGGAATCTGTCTCCCTGACTAACGGAGATCATGAGCTTTTAAGGGAAGGGCCACGTGCCTTGGGGCAGGTCCTGGTGTATCTCACAAGGGGCTAGTTTTCTTTGTTGTTTTTTGTTTTTATTGAGATGAGGTATTACTTTTTTTGCCTGGCATGAGATGTAGTTCTTTTTTTAAAGTGCATATTTTTAAATTAATAAATTTATTTTAGAATTTAGCACACTCTTCTTTTTTTGGCTTCAGGGTTTAATAATGTATTTGGAAATCTTCCCCAATTTAAGATGATAAAAACCTTTCCCGGCTGGGCGCGGTGGCTCAAGCCTGTAATCCTAGCTCTCTGGGAGGCTGAGGTGGGCGGATTGTTTGAGCTCAGGAGTTCGAGCCCAGCCTGAGCAAGAGCGAGACCCCATCTCTACTATAAATAGAAAGAAATTAATTGGCCAACTAATATATGTAGAAAAAATTAGCCGGGCATGGTGGCGCATGCCTGTAGTCCCAGCTACTTGGGAGGCTGAGGCAGCAGGATTGCTTGAGCCCAGGAGTTTGAGGTTGCTGTGAGCTAGGCTGACGCCATGGCACTCACTCTAGCCTGGGCAATAAAGTGAGACTCTGTCTCAAAAAAAAAAAAAAAAAAATTTCCCATGTTTCTTTCTACTATTTTTACAGTTTTTTATATGCATATGTTTGATTTCTCCAAAACTTATTCTGATGTCAACTTTTAGGTAGGGATCCATTATTTTTCCAGGTACTCAGAATCATTTTCGGGGAAAAAAAAATCTCAATGATTTGAAATGTATAGATAGCATTTTAAATCAGTACATAAATGTACTAGGAACACTATGGAAATGTTTAAAAATACTCACGCTCCTACTTATTTTAAACTTAAAACCTCAAAGCATGAAAAAGAGAGACAGACTTTATTACATTGCACCATTTTAACTTCATATGGCAAAAACACCATAAATAAAGTTGAAGGACAAACAAGGAATAATTAATGTGCAACAAATATAGCAGAAGTTAAACATTGACAAAGCATTTACAAATTTGTATGAAATATGAACACGTCAATAGAAAAACAGGCAAAAGAAAGAACAGGCTAGACAGTCACACATGTTCAAATGTTCATCTCACTAGAAAGAAAAGAACTGCAAAATAAATGAACAGAAGTTATAATTACCTCTTCTATTAGATTTTAGGGTAGAAATTACATCAAATATATTAAAATAGATTTTTGTAGTGAATATGTGTCTAAATGAGCCGTTGTATATGATACCTGCAATAGAATAAATGTAGAGAAAACAATCCCATCAAATGTCTTGAAATGTTATATGCTTCTATTCTTTGACTCAGAAATTATCTTTACAAAAATTTATTAGCAGAAGTAAGCAGACAGGTGAGCCATAAAGCATGCACAGAGACGTTATCTCAGCATCAGGCGTGTGCAAGAAAGAACCAAAATATCCTAAGGGTTTGATAATAGGAAACTAATTAAAATCATTAGTCATGATCACATCAGGACATTGTTTATCATTCAAAATGGTATGAGAATGAGGGTGGACATACAAAATATTCATGAAATATGGTTACTAGAGAGCAGGTTACAAAAACTATTTAATTTGATCATCTGTGTCTGTCCACCTTGTGTCTGTCTATCCATCTCTCCACCCATCCATTCTTCCTTTCTTTCGCCCACCCACCCACCTATGTGTCTTAAATGTACGATGGAAACTGTGGTTTCTTCACAAGAATCTATTTTCCCGCCCTTAGTAAGTTTTGTTTATAAATTTTGCATATACATTGTCCACTCACATCCATGCGTTTTGGGAGAAGCCACCTCCACCTGTGGCCCCAGGGTGGGGTGGTTGATCAAGTCCTGCACTGATGACCAGTGGAATCCCTTGGCCTGGGCGCACATGTTGATCCAGAGGTGGACAAGCGATTCCTTTCCAGGAGTGAGGTGGTAGAATATATTTGCTAGAAACCCGTGGCAATGACAACAGTTTGCTCTCCTAAGAGAACTTCCATAAATGGCTCCCGGTCCCCCTCCTTGGATGTGGACATGCACACAGCTGTCCCCATTAGCTGCCCCCATTACCAGGACCCACCCTAATGCCATAAGACAAAGGGACAGCCTTGGCTGAAGCTGCTGCCATAGAAAATAGGGTAGGGAAGCCTAACAGAGGCAGGTCCTTGGTGACATCACCGAGCACTGCAGCAGTAAACCCTTAAACCCACCCTACCTCTGGCCTCAGAGCCTCACAGACCCCAAATCCCCTTTGTCATTTAAATCAGTTTATTTAAATGGGATTTTCTTTACCTGTAATCGAAGGTACCAGAATTGGCACATGTGTGTGCCAATCAGAGAAAAACAACAATGAAAGCAATAAACCATTTAGGAAACAGACATTAAGCAGTTGTATTTGCAGGAAAACAGCTTACGTTGAGAAAGTGGTAGAAAGGCCATGTATGTGCATGAGCTCGTGCATAACCCTCATTATTTTCTGTGACCACAGGCACCAAATGAGCCAAAAGTATGATGCATCAGCCAAAAAACACATATGAATATAGTGCAAACTTAGTTTAATTTTTTTTTTTAAATAGAAGAACAGTGTCAAGATCAAGGGTGTTAATAATCCCACTGTTCTCTGCTCGGGTCAGACCACACTTGAAGTATCGCTTTCGATTCCCCAGTACTACAAGAATCCAGGCACCGACACGTTCCAGGGACACTGGGGAAGGATTTATGCATTTAGAAAGACCTGGAATTTTAAGACTTTTGAGATTTAAAATTCTATAGCGCTTTGATTTTCCTGTAGCTCTTGGACATTAAAAAACAATCATATTATTAATATATGCAAAGAAACCACAGCTCTGGGGGCTTAGGTGACATGCCAAGGCCAGGCAATTGCTTCGTCCAGAAGCCACTTCATGACCCGCACATCCCAGAGGCATAAAGGGACTGAAGTGAGTCCAGAGGACAGGAACACGGATGCTTAGGCAGAGCAGATTATTTCCAAGTGACTCATGGTCACTTGGAACCAGAAAACTCTGAGGGCGAGAGTGCATAATATCATTATCAAATAAAGCTGTCACGGGGAAGAAGAACACCACTTGTGATTAGCTGAAATGAAAGGAACCGCCCAGAGTTGGTGGAGACCTTTCCTTTTTGTTTCTTTCATGACATGCGTGCATTTTCGGATGTGGAGAACTGTTTAAAGATGGTCTAAGGTGGCTCAGGAGACTGCGGGAAGGCACGGTGACAAAGGATTCTAAAGGCTCCCAATCCCCGGGCAGTTTGTCTGCACCCCTTCCTTCACCAGAAGGCACCCGGATAGTCAGCCGGGCACCTGGCCGCCCAGCACTGCATTGCCCCACCCCTAGGCAGTAAGGTGTGGCCTGTTACATCTCAACTCACACAATAATTCATTCTTTTTACAAATTTGCTGAAGGTTGGTAGCTATGTAATGAATTGCTATGTACTGCACAGCTTCTATGATTCAGAAGACAGATCCTTGCAGCCTGGGATGGACTGCCAAGGCCTTGCTTTTGAATTGCTTTCGCCTGGAGAGAGCGTTGTCTACCATGCAGTTGCTAGGGGCCAAGTGATGCTGAAACTGTACCGCAGGGAGACTTTGTGAGAACAAGAAAAAGAGGCAAGCACGTATTTAATATTATCTAAAGTTACAAAGGTGGAGGAATTAAAATAGAACTAGGGCTTTGTTAGGAGTTCAGGTGAGTTAAATCCTCATCATCTGCCATTAATGCAAGTCAATAGGCAATGGGTAAAATGGATTAATCAAGAACGAGGGATAAAAATCCATATTTCCAGAGAAACGAAGGTCACTGCCAGAAGAAACCGCCAACATAGTGAATAGTGGCTGCCTGTTGAGAGTAGTTCTGGGTGGGGTGTGCAGGAGGCAGGACATTCTTGCTTTCAATTTTAAGTATTCAGTATTATTTTATTTTTAAATACGAGACACATTACTTTAGTAAAAATGCACACACACACACACACACACACACACACACGGCTCTGGCTCTGAGTGATGTTAAATGATTTTCCAAATGTGGGCAGAGTCTGCAAACAGTCTGCAGATGGGGCACCAGTATATAATGGGCAGATTTCTACCCAGAGGCTAGAACATTTATAATAGTACAGAAAATTACGCCGCCTTTGGTCTGTTCCATCTCTGATTGTCGAAGGAGGTGAAAGTTCTCTTTAATCCAGCCAGTACTCAGGACTTGTCCCAAGCGCTTTTCTTCGGCATACCATTCTCAGATTTCCTCATAAAAAGTTATTGGAGCTTTCAGAATATTAGAACATGAGTTTTTCTGTTATATAAAGATTTAGCTTAACACAATTTTTTTTTTTAAAAAAAAAGGATATGTACTTTTTTCTTTGAAAATTTTCTTGCAGTCTGGCATTTTACTCCCCAGAAAATAACATGTTAAATGTTAAAAATAAAAAAAAAAAACTTTCTCAATAATAAATAGTACAGTTCTTGACCATGAGAAAATCTCCTACTATGAGTATCTGGTGTTTTTCTCTAGACCTTGTAGAAACTGAAAGCCACAGAAAAAGAAATAAATTTCCCTTTTAACTCCGAAAAACCTCTTGCTCACCCTCCCCACTGTGGTTAAATATGTTAGTACATCGTGTCTTCAAAACCATTTTCCTTAAGCATTCTTTCTTTTGTGTTGCATAAGTCACAAATCACCCTTTTTCTTTTCGACATTGGAATCACAGTTTTTCTCCTATTATTGCCAAACTGAAGGTACAGTGTAGCAAAATAACATGTTTTCTACACCCAGCTCTCGTAAGCCCTGAAGGTCATGGTGCTTCCAGCTCCAGAAGAATAGGCCTCCTCCCGGGGGGCAGGACGGCAGAGGCGTCCAGGAGCAGTCAGGACTCGTGGGAGGTTCCAGGGCTCAAGACATTTGGCAGCATGGTTGATGCAGACGTTCAACTCAGAAGGCCAGATCTTGGCTTAGCTTCAAGGAGAGTGAGGTCTTTGTTGTGCTCGGATGGAAGCTGGCAGAGTTCTCTGATAGGTGTTAGGGTTTTAAGAGAATGAGACAGTGGCATCGAATTTGCAACAGTTATTTTGAAAAATCTTTAAATCCGTAGAAATAGCCCAATTTCTACTAAAAACTGAGTTTTGGACAAGGAATGCATTGCCCTTGCATTACTTTTACATTTGTGCCCTTGTATTTGTTTTTTCCATTTTTTTCCCCCTGCTTGGGGTTCTAGTTTTTGTGGGGGTTTAATTCTAAGTGATTTTGAAAGGTCTGGGTGAGTAATGTGCAGAGCCCCTTGGTAGCTTGGAATTTCTCTCTAACATGGACAGCCTTTCTTGGTAACATTCATCACCAGAATTAAAATATTATAAAGAATATTTTTATTTAAATATCTAAACTCTGGGATTCTCATTTCCATGCATCTAATCCACAATATCATTTTAGTATTTATTTATTTATTTATTTTTGCCCACAGGAATTCTACCTTGTGGAGTTATGAAAGAAGGCATATATTGTATTATTAAATTCCGAGGCTTAATGTGTAGAAGTCCAAATTGTTACTGTTAGTAATTTCCAAGGGTCTTTGAAAGCTCCACCTAGGCCTGATTCTGCGCCAAGATAATACACCCATTTTTTTCCCCCTAAGGGAATTTGGTATTTCTTTCTGGATCCATATTTTCTATGTTACTCTGCCTCTTACATCTGTCTCCAGCCAGGAATACGCCTAACACATTGCTGCCACATTTCCAAAAAGAATTCACTGTGTCTGAAAACGTAGATGTAGTTGAGTTTTTACGTATTGTCTGTGGATCCTGTAGTTATTGGAATGAATGCTATCCCACAACTCTACTGGCTTTTACCATAGCCTCACAAAACCACAGAGAGATTCAAGTGTTTCTGCCCCTACTGACTAGGCCTTCTAGCTATTTTATATGAGCTAAGCTGTAGAAGAAATTTGCACAGAAGAGGTTGGGGGGACCCACAGTCACAGCACAGATTGCACCATTGCACATTTATGGTTTGCTAGGAGCTTACAATAAAGATTTTTGTACATCCCGTATACTTTGAATAAAGGGTGATGGTGAAACACTATTTTCTATTGCTTTAGAATATTTATGAACATGAATACTGAGATCTAAATTATGTACACCACTTACCATATTGCACTCGATGCAGTGATACTCTGAAATGCTGTTGTGGTTACAGACTATTTCCCCCAAACATAAAGAGAGAGATTTGCTAAACCTTTTAAAAATTATCTAGATTTCATACGTTGTCTCTTTTCTTCCCATCAATCTTTCCTATAGTTGTGGCTCTCCCAATTTGTCACCACCAATTTTCTTTTGATATAAAAGACAAACATCAAAGCTTATTAGAGTTATTTGTAAAGTGAGAAAATAAAGCTTCTGATCAAAGAATTTTCTAACAGTTTCACAGGCTCTGTAATGTCCATTTTGACTTCTTAGAAATTACCCGTTCCCTTTTATTTTGTATATTCCCTCATTCTTGGCTGGATTCTAGATGGAAGATCTGTAAGGTGTGTTCCGTAATTCCACAGAGGAGCTTAAGCGCCACCACAGACAGGAACGAAGATTCTATGTTTCCTGCCCCTCACCCAACTATATTGTGAATCTGCATGTGATTAGATTGACAAAAAAAGTTCATTATTGGTTAAACAGGTTGAAAATCCAGTTATAGACAGGTGAGGTTATTACTCAGTTAAATCACATATAGGTAAGTAAGTAGGCTGATCTTGTGAGGACGTAAGCGGCAGCTGTACTGAATTCTTCCATTGACAGATATATTATCTATTGTAGACTTAGAGCCAACACAATGCCATCCAAGCCACAAAACTCTTCAGACAAAGAGAAATGGGTGGTGATGAAAGTTTACTGAGTGTTACTAGTCGGTCTTAAAAAAATGAGATTGACTAGTCTTTGGGGGTTTTACTGAATGACTTCTCTCTTAATATTAAACCCTATGAATTTCAAGAAAAACTTAATCCATATGTTTCTGATTCAATTACTCTTAACTCATTAAATGTTTTTTAAAAGCTATTTGAAATCTGAGAAGCCTTTTTATGAGCTTTAGTAATCCTTTGTTCTTTGAATTAGGAAGGAGAATTTTGCCAAGAGTTAATGGTACTTGAACCTCAATATGCTTAAGGCGATTCTAAACTTAGCAAAAAGTCCAGAGTCCTGTCACAACCCATGACACTCGTTCTTGCAAACTATCTTGGCAGATACCTCCCTCTGCATGCCTGATGACGTTAGATCATTTCTTTTACACGTGGCAGTGACCTTTGCAGGCCAAACAGCTATTGCTGCTAAAGAAGGGTAACATCCCTGAGTGAAGTACAAATTCAAGTTATTCTCCACTCTTCATGGGAAGCTAATTACATACACATCTAACATTCTGAGAAGCAGAAGTCACTATTCCTCTTTCCTTTACTTCTTACTGTTACGGATAAGAATATATAGATAAAGTTAACTATGGGAAGCCAGAGAGTTGACAAAGGAAGTGAAACATTTTGTAGTTTGAGGAACACTAAGCTTTCAAATACAGTATTTGCAGAATTACACAAGAACTAAAAAGAAATGTGTGTATGCAGAGAATACTGGTTTGCCAAATGATACTGATGCCCTATGTTCCATTAACACGATTCAAGTACATATGAAGTAATTGTAGATTTTCCTGAGACTCAAGATCTTATTTTTGTACCTGAACGGGCGATGGTGACTCCATCCTGTGATGAGATAGATGATAGGATGCAGTATTGCTCTAACAGCAGTGGAGAAAAGCTCTCTGTAGCTTAGGAGTGAGAAGTTATTGTCTGTTAGCTTTTTAATTTTTTTAATAAGTTGAATCATAAAAACTATTCCTAGAAAGAAGAAAAAAATCAATGAGACTCACAGAAGCCACAATTAGAACCACAGGTATGAGGATGGAACTTCAAGAAGAGGGAAGCCAATGGATTCATGGTTCCCTGGAACCTAGAGACAAAATGGCCCATTTGGATCCAAGGTTTCCAACAGCTCATGTGGGAGATGCACAGAAAAGCAAACAGTGGCTGGTAAGTGATGGAAATTGCTACTATCTTTAAGCCCAAGAAGACAGATCCTAAGAGCACACTGCTTCAGTACTGGGCATCTCTAACTGTCAACATTACATTCCTATGTAAACGATTATACAATGTAGAGTTGAATTACACTGTAAACGCCCCTTGAGTAAGGAGAAAGATATGTATCCTAGGAGATCCAGTAAAGTTTTCCTGCCACTGCTCTCTGGGAAATTCTCGTGTAACTAGAGCTGTATTATGTTCACTGTAGTGTCTATAGGTTTTTAAGGAAGCAATCAATACAGAACAACTTCAGAGATCAGGGCTTCTGAAATTGTAGAACTAAACTTAAAACATATGATCTCTTAGTTCCACTTGCTTCCAGATAAACACAAAGTTTGTAGGGCATTGGCAATGTTTATTTTATTTTATTTGTCTGGTAATTGTACAAGAAGGTCAAGGATTGCTTTTGAATGAAGGCCATAATTATTTGCACAGCACAAACATCTACTTAGAAACACATGTTTTCAAATAAAATTTCCTAGAAAAACTCATGTTAATGAAGAGTAAGGGTGTAAAAGAATTTTGTGAAAGTTTTACAAAACCTCACACCCCATGAAATAAACTCACGATTATAAATCTATTCAATGCCTCTGCAATCAGATTCTGCTTGAAGATTTGATGGCAATAGTTTATATAAGGATATAATAGTCTGATAGGTTCTACCTACATCAACCTACTCAATTTCTCATCTCCAAATCCTGCAATCAAAAAAAAATGTTGTACTGAAGATTTTTTAAATTAAAAAATATATATGCTCAATAAATAAGGCATTTACAGAGGCAGGGATTATTTTTAAAGAGGAAAAAATATACCTGGCATATATTTAAAGTTCCTTGTTAGCACAATGATTTATATGTACAGCAAAAGGATTTTTTAAAAAGGTCTATAGCAATTTTGCTACTTCTCTTTTTCGTTTTTCAGTCTTAGCCTGTGCTATAGTCTGAGGGTTTGTGTACCCCTCAAAATTCATATGCTGAAATCCTAACCCTCAGGGGGATGGTATTAGAAGGTAGGGTTACTGGGAGGTGATTAGGTTAAGAGGGCAAAACCCTCATGAATGGAATTAGTGCCCATATAAAGAGTCCTCAAGAGCTCTCTCTCACTCTGTCTGCCATGAGAGAACTCAGCAAGAAGGTGTGGTCTATGAGCCAGAAACCTGGCCCTCCCCAGATGCTGAATATGCCTTGATCTAGAACTTTCCAAACTCCAGAATCATGACAAATACACTTCCATTGTTTATAAGCTTCTCAATTTATGGTATTTTGTTATCTTGGCCCAAACACACTTGCACAGCCCACCACGCAGCTTACAAGAATACCCAGCAAGCTACCCGAGGCTGGACGCACACTCACTCTCGGCTCAGGAGAGTCACGTGGGAATGGTGCTTGTCTGGCCAAAGAATCAGACACGAGGAGCTTCCAAAAACAAACAAAAGATATATTTGTCTTTTGAAAAGAATATCCAATTTTTTATGTCAATATAGATAATCTGCTTAATAAAATATTGAATTTTGTTATTTTCCTTTTCTTCTACTCAAATGTAGGAGTCCTACTGAAGTATTTCAAGTATGTGAGGTATTGGAAAAATAAGCTGTGTGGAGCAGAGGCACAGATGGTTTCTGTGTTTAATGATTTTCCTTTTTCTTCTTCTTTTCATTGTGTTTTTAGTATTTTTTTCTTTCTTTTTTTATTTGTGGTTGCCGCCCTTTGCTGGCTACACAAGCTCCAGGTCCTGGGGGAGCCAGGGTCTGCAAGAGGTCACAGTAACGGTGTGCAGGCTCCAGTTCTGGGCAGCAAAACTTAAACCTACTGACGTCTTTGGGGAGACAACTGCCTTTCATCGCTTCAGAGTCAAAATAGCAAATTTGCTCATCTTGATTCTTTCTCTCTGGCAAGGATTTTAGTTCATTGCTAACTTGAACTCAGATTAAGCTAGTTTTGTGTTGCTCACATATATGTATATTTTTTCAAATAAATTCCCTGAAGAAAACCTAAGAGGTGAAGAAAACCAAAGACAGAATGCAAAAGAGTTGGATATCTTCTTGATTCTACTTTAAAATGTCATTTTGTTCCTTTTCTCCTTTCTTGTTTGGACAGATACTGAACTCATGCCACCGATGGTTCAGAACAATTCCCAGAATAGTCTAATTTAGGTACGACAGTGAATCCCCAAAACCTTCAACTAATCTTTTCTGCTAATAGTCATTGATTTTTATCAGTGAGAAAGTGGGGTTAACTTAGGGGAATTAGAGGGGATAAAAGGAAAGTGTGTGTTATATGAGAATTGGAATAAATTTGAGGGGTCTAGTTGATAATTTCGCAGCCAAATGTGTCTAGCCCCATGCTAAGCACCAGAGCAATGGGGGTGTGCAGGGCCCGGTGGCCGCTCCGGGTCCGGACGTGGAAGCAGACCCAGAGCACACCGTGGGGGGCCGGGAGCGGGACCCCCGCGGGGTCGCAGGGGAAGTCCCAGATCAAGGTGCTGGCAGATGGGGTGCCGGTGAGGGCCGCTTCCGGGTTCACAGACGGCGCCTTCTCTCTACGTCACGCGGTGGGAGGAGCAAACAAGCTCTCCCGGGGCTCTTTGATGACGGCACCAAACCAACCAGGGGGCCCTGCCCTCTTGACCTAATCACCTCCCAAAGGCCCCACCTCCTAGTACCATCGCCTGGGAGGTGAGGATTGCAACATACGAATTTTGGAGGACAAAGACATTCAGACAGAGCTGCCCATAAATCTCTCTCTCCTTTCTGCTCCCGATGTCCCGTGCCTGTTCAGGCTGCAATAGGCTTGTCCTGAACTGCTGCAGTAGGTTTCTGAGCCCTTTGACCCGGCTTCCTCCCTCCACCCTGTTCTTTTCAGTTTTACTCTTCAAGACATTGAATTGCTCTCCTTCTGCTCCACATGATGGAAACACCATGCTCAGGTCCTTTATGGTTATAAAGGGAAGAGAGTGCAGAAACCCACACAAAATGATTAGAAGTAGAACGTGAAAACAAAGGAGAGGTGATAATTTGGTACTGAAGATGTGACAATGTCCTGGTTTATCTGCCGAGCAATAGGTGCCTGTGAGAGACACTTTGACATCTACCATTGGAGAGGCTGGACTAATGCCCTGGTAGGAGTTTGTGCTTTTTTGTTCTAGGGCCCACGAGTCTTCTGTTGAAGGCATCGGAATTTGGAAAGAGAAGGGAGGAGTGAGTTCACCATTACAATCCTGCTTTCCCTGCGGGAGAGCGAGTAGGGTTTGGGGTGATGGAGGGTGCCTGCCCTGAGGCCAGGGCCAGCTACCACCTGAAAGTCTGTGTGTGTGTGTGTGTGTGTGTGTGTGTGTGTGTGTAAGCACGGGGGAGGATGGAGGGAGGGAGGTGCTGGAGGCTGGGCAGAGCACTAAGAACCCACCTTGTTTCCCACAGCACCTACTTTGGGTTCATCTTGTGCACGAAGAAGACTGGAAGGCATTTCCACCCTGACACTGCTTTTTAATACACTCTTTGTCAGTGCCCGCTCCCATTGCTCCCGTTCCCAGCCTCTGCCTCAGACATGGCATCGCTGGTGATGGGCCAGTGAGGACAGGAACAAAACAATGTCACTCTGGCCTTTTCTGCTCCACTAGGCTCTCTGCGATATATGCAGAAATGAAATACTCTATTTGCTCCACTGAGATCCAGGACATTTCTTTTTGCTATTCTGGAGATCTTCACCTTTCAGTGTGTTCTCAGGTATGACAGGCCCAAATTCCAACTGTCCTGTGGGGTTCTGGAGGTCGCGGGACTCCATGGGCAGCCTTGCTCACATCCCGGAGGTAAAGGGCCTATTCCTTTGCTGATCAGTTTTGACCTGTCTGGACTCAGGTAAAGGGTGGTCAGTCGTCAGCCCCTGCTGGCCGTGAGTGCAGGAAACCATGCAAGGAGCACCTAGGCGGGGAAATGTACTCAATTTATACGAATGCAGGCAAAACTTCCAGTGGCTTTCATCAGCCAAACGTTTATATTTTAGAGCCAGGTTGTCCAGTAGGGTGGCCAGCAGACATACGTGACCATTTAAATTAAAATTAAATAAAATTAAGCATTCAGTTCCTCAGTTACATTACCTACAGCTCAAGCACTCAGTGTCTCATGTAGCCAGTGACTGCCTCCGTGGAAAGCTCACAGGTAGCTTTGAACACTTTGGTCAATGCAGAAGGTTCTAGCAGCCACTGCCTTTTTAAGGGGCTCCCGTTGAATGTGACAATGGACTCTAACTTTATGAGTATCTTCCAGCTAGCACCCTGAGTCCTGTTAAAAAACAAAAATCAGTCTTTTGAATTAACATGTCATCTATCTTTTATTTTTACTTTGAGGAAAATTTAATTTTTTTTTATTTGATGGTAAAAATCAGAAGTTGTTTCAGTTTTATTTATTTTGTAATCTGCTTCTGTGTTTGGAATTCCTTTGACTTTTAGAATGGTAATGATGTCACAATGACTTCTACAGTGCTATAGAATATCTATGTTTTTAAAGGACATGTGGTCTGTGAACAGAGTCACTGTCAGTGCCTGTGATTTTGAATGGTCACAGTCTGCACTTTCACATTGAAGTAAAATGAGACACACGATACTTTATAGCACACAACCAACAATAAGCTAACAACACTTTACATCCAGACAAGAACATTTTCTCTGTCTTATCTGTGATAGAGTTTATTCTGTGGTCTGTATGTTAGGAATTAAATACACAGTACAGACAACTCTGAGCAAACACCAGCACTTCGTCCCGGTGCGGAAAGTGCGTCTGGCCTCAGAACGGCTGGTCTGAAGGAAGAGGGAGGTCAGGAGGAGGTAGGAGATGCTCACACTGTGTTTCAGAACAGCCTCACAAGGAGCCCATAGGTGAGAAAAATGGTGTATATAAAGGCAAGAGGAGCATGGTACTGGCAGCATTTGAATAAGTCTTTAAATGACCTTACTTCATGGTGAATGAAGCCTCGTGTAGAGATAATGATAGATCTGAAGGGCCCTGTGGTTAAGGGACCTGGCTTTGGGCATATGCAAACCTGAGATCAGGTCCTGAATCTGTCCCTGCAAGCGGGTGGCCACAGGCAGGTGGCAGTTTCCTCTCTTTAACCTCAGGACGGCACTAGAACGTGCATGATATTGCTTTAGGACACAGTGAGATAATGTTATGCTCTTAGCACAGTGCCTGGCATGTTGTAAGTGTTCAATGGCTGCTATGATGATGATGATGATGATGATGATGATGATGATGATGATTTAAAGTATTGAAAACTCCAATGAAACTGCAGGATGTTATGTTGATAAGCTGGGGCCCAAATGTGCGTGTGTGCATGTGTGTATGTGCAATGTGTGTGCAATGCACAGGACAGCAGAAACAGAACATGTGGCTACACACGATAGGTACTCAATATGTTTAAAGGATAAATTCATGGGGGGAGAATATTTTCTAACTTATCTCTATAGGCTGGGTTTTTGTGGTTGTTGTCTTTTAAAAAACTGAATATATAAGTTCATCTAAAAGAAAAAGGTAGAGAGAAAATCCTACCCACCCCAAGTCAATCAACATGACCTTGTACTGATAGAACAACAGTACTTTGCTTTGCAGTCTTGAAAAAGCCACCTGAGCAACCGGAGCCTCAGCGCCTCTCTGACAGGGGTGCCTCCCTTGTGAATTAGCAGTGCGTCCTATGCAGTGTGAATTCTCTCTCTGAAACACTCTCGCGTCTTCTCATTTGCCTCCACGGTGGCCTTTGTTTCTCCCGTGACTTGTCACTCCAAATTTCAGGTTTGAAAATGGTGTCGATAAAATATGGCCAGTAAATGAGTAAACCAAACACATTAGTTTTTAGCAAGAAAACTACAAGAAAGCGCAACTGTATTTTTAGAAACAAGGATAGTAGCAACCATATGTGAGTGAGTTCCTCAAGACAGATTATTCCCCCTGTTCGAATTGTTATCAACACAATTCTCATGAAGCATTCAACGATCTTGCTTAGAATAGAATTTTAGTGATCATTAAGAGTTATCATAGTCAAGACAACAAATAACAAATAAAAACAAACAACCACAACTGAAAGCACTTCAGGTTTTTAAGTACTATAATATAATGCTTAGGAATTTGCTTTCAAATGGTACTAATTTATAAGAACAGGTTAATTACCTTATAGGAAATCATATAGATTGACAAAATCTGCTTTATATTTGTGTGTGTGAATAGAAAATGCAGAATTGAAAAAGGCAATCATTTTATAGAGAATTGATAAAGAAATCAGGTTACTATTTCATCATAAGATTTCCTTTTAATGCATGTCATAGATATCCTTCTATGACTTAGAATGCAGCCAATGTCCTCAACTGATTTTAGATTAACTGGCAATGTCTAGTAATTGCAGAACATTAATTATGCCAGAGTTAAATTTTCTGTTAAACATAACTGTCTTCATGTTAGATGGATGGATGGATGCTAAAGGTAAAAATTATTTTCTTTTTCTTTTTTAGTGAACATATTAGAGCTAGTAGGGACTAATATTTATATAGGAAAAAAATAGTGAGTGAGCAAGGTCCTAAATTAAGGAGTGATGTTTACTTTCTATTTCAGGTGAGCTTAGGAAGCTGCTTTCTCATAGGGGCTCCCCTATGATTAGGAGATATGGTCTAACGGCTGCACATGGTGAACCAAAATGCAACGTTTTTTTAGATCACAATTTAAGCAATATTAAATTTATACTCAAGGAAAACAGTAAGGCAAATATTAGGAAGTTTTCTCAATACATTTAGATTGGTGAAAATTAGAGCAAGAATTAAGGAAAATGCATGTACTGATACCATATGGTAATTCTGACTTCTTAAGAATCATTAATTACTACTTAGTATAATTTTAGTTATATTTTTTGCTTTAAGTAAGATTAATTCACCATAAACTCTTTAAGTTAGCTACAAAATATTTCCAGAGTGAGTACAGAGCTCTAGAAGATTTCTTTTCACAGGTCCCTTAAAGCCCACGCTTGTTGACATTCCTCTGGTATTCGATCTCCTCTCCAAAACCAGAAACCAGACCACTCCCCACCTAACCCAATAGCAGAGGGCATACTGCTACACACAGTCACAATTCCTGCTTCTTTCCTTTTAGCTGTAAGACGGGAAAAATGAAAGTCTGTAATATCTTGTTTGCCAGAGTGAACAGCTGTGATTGCTTCCAATTAAAAAAATACCCAATGACACCAAAGCATAGCCATAAAAGACAAAAAAAAAAAAAATGATAAATTGAACTTCTGCAAAATTTTGCTGTATGAAAGACCTTGTTAAGAGCATAAAAGATAAACTACAGAGTAGGAGAAAATATTTGTAAACCGCATAGCTAACAAAGAACATCTAAAATATATAAAGAGCTCTAAAAACTCAACATTAAATAAACAAACAATCCAAGTAGAAAATAGACAACTACATGATGAGGCAATTTACAAAGGCAGTACACAGATGACAAATAAGCACATGAAACAATGTTCAACACCTTTAGCCATTAGGGAAATGCAAACCAAAACCATAGTTAGACACCACTGTATCTGTTGGTTACCTATCAAAATGGCTAAAATTAAAAATGGCGATAGCACCAAATGCTGGCAAAGGTATGGAGAACTTGATCTCTCATACCTTGCTGGTAGGAAAGTAAAATGGCACAGCTTCTCTGGATAACAGTTTAGCACTTTCTTATAATACTCGACATACACTTACCATACGATCCAGAGTCTGCACTCTTGGGCATTCATCTTGAAGAAGTGAAAACTTACCTTCACACAAAAACCACTGCACAGGGTTCATAGAAGATCCATTTCTAATAGAAAAAAACCTAGAAAAAAACAAATAAACAGGTGTCTTTAACCAGCTGAATGGTTAAACAACTGTGGTCCATCCCATGGAATACTACTCAGCAATAAAAATAAACGAACTACTGATACACATAGCAATTTGGATGGATTTCAAAGAAATTAGGCTAAGCAAAAAATGCAAATCTCAAAAGGCTACATACTGTGTGATTGCATTTATATAACGTTCTTTAAATGATGAAACTATAGACACAGAACCAATAGTGGTTCCAGGAGTTAAGAATGAGTAGGGAAGGGGCTGAAAATAGAGGGGGTGGCATTTCGGAGCTTAGTGGTGAAGGAACATTCTTTATCGTGACTGTGGTCATGTTTACACTAATCTACCCATGGGATAAAATTAAGTAGAACTACGTTTCACACACATACTTGAATGCATTTATACATAGTGACATATGAATATCTGTGCATTGTACATTGCCAATTTCCTCATTTCGCTATTACACTACTGTTTGCAAGTTCCTGTGAATTGACAATTATTTCAAAATAAAAAGTTAAAAAGTAAAACACATTAACAAAAAATATCTGCACATTTCTTTTTTTATTTTTTCCAGGAAAGATATGTTCCCATTAGGTAATGATAGAAATTTGTGTGCGATTGCTGTGTTAAGACTAAGATGCTAAAACATAACTACAATACTCACTCTTCAGCATTTACAGCCTGATTTCCATTAAAACACTTGTCAGCTTCAAAGACACCTTTATAGTGGCTCGCTCTTGCAGTGATTTAAAAAGTGGGGAATGATCTCAAAAAAATCTGTTATCCCTCCCCCACCACAACCTCCTGGCTGAGAAATCCAAATTGCAAATAAAAGATTAATAAAAATTTTAAAAACCCCATTTAAAAACAGTATTTTCGGAGGCACAAAACTATAAGAAGTTTTGCATTTAGGAAATTAAAGTGTTTTCTTCCAGATGGATAAGCTTAGTAAGACATTAAGTTTGATTACAGATGGTGGATTTGTTCAGTCATTCATTCATTTCTCAAATATTCATTAAATATGACATTATTCTACTTATCACTTTAGGTTTTGGAAATATAAAAAAAAAGGTGTTTTTTTTTTCCTTCAGAATGCTCCCGATTTAGTGGTGAAGACTGAAACACAAGCAATATACAAAAATATTAACCGAACCTTGTTACAAAATCCATTTGTGTGAATAGTTGTGGAGATTTTAGTACAATGTTTTAAATTGATAAATGCATGATTAAGTAGAGAGGGATGATTTTTAGTCAACGAAATGAATTAACACACTTGACAATGACATAAGCCAATCAAAATAACAGATGTAGAATCATTTTTTGAAAAGTAAGTTGCAATTTAATTTTTGAGAAATCAAATGATATAATGCATAATGTTTGGGGTTAGTGAACTATTTTTGTTTTTTACTCTAAGACTTCTAATGGAGCACTCTGGGAGTTACAGAGGGTGACAGTGAGCAGACCATATGCCTGCCATCTTAGAGAAGACCTCATCCTATTTCAGCCTGAGAGTTTCTCCTGTGCTTTGCTTTAAACATTGAGCATTCACTTAGTTCAGGTTACTCCTCCTTTTCTTGTGGACTTCAGTCCCCTTTTGTTAAAGAGGATAGCCCAGAGGAACCACCTGGGAGGAGAGAACAAAAGGAAGAGGAAATTTGAGTTAATGAGGGCTACCTTAGGCACTCATTCATTCTGCTTTTTGGGCTTAGACAGAAGTATGTGAGCTCCTGGCTCCTGACTTGAGCACAAGTGACATCAAAGAAAATAGTAATTTTTTTTCTGAATTATGATTTCGTAATTACACATTATTACAATATTACTTTCGATTTGCTTAGAGCTTTGGAGCTTATTTTTACACGTGGTTTCTTCGTGTGATCTTCTCAACTATCTCTTGAGGTGGATGCGGCTGCTCTATTCGGGGAAACTGAGGCCCAGCGGGTAAGCCGCATGGGCACAGACACACACATCAAGTCAAGTCATGGCCAGGAGCTCTAATCACATCGTACGATCCAAGCTAGGTCTCTTTCCTCTCTAGCTTATTTTCTTAAGTCATGTTAAATTTTGAAACGATTGTTTAAATATTTTATTGTTGGTTGTCTTAAACATGTGGTGAGATACCTTCCATCCGAGAGTGGATGCAAGGAGTTTCTTTTACCCCCACTTCTCTGGGGAGTCCGTGGCTCTGAGAATGTGAGACTCTTCCCTAAGTCTGTCTTAGTATGAACTCTACAATGTTGGTTTTAAATACACCACCACTGCACTCTTTCCCTTCCTGCAGTTTCTTTCTTCAAAACACAGGAACCAAAATCCACGTCTCATCTCCACCTGCTAATCCCACAACCAGCTGTTAAACCTCTGAATCATGCCCCTCAAAGAGTATTTTTAAGAAACTCTGTTTTTGAGGCAATGTGTCTCAAAATTTCCGTGTCATCTCAGATGGCCTCACGGCCCTTGAACTTTCTTCCTGGCCTGGTTTCTGTGAACTTTAGGTTGAATTGACCTAGGCCCTGATTTTATGTCCCTATGTCCCTTGGTGCTTGTTTATTGACATGTTCATAATGTGTGCCCCTCCCCCATCTATGTTTACCATCCTTTTCCTTGTGAAAACTCTCAATTTTTAAAAAGAATTGCCTGCGCTCATGATATTATGCTATTTGTCTTATGTCTCACACTTGGGAAGAATTTTCTTCCCTTGCACTAAATTGCAAGGCCACTGAAGGTTAGTTTTGTCTCACCTCTGCTTGGAGGCTGGATGTTGCAATTCAACCTGTAATGGTGATCGTTTTAACATTCTTAAAATCCCAGGCATTCAAACCAATGCTATTCTTGCTTCAAGACAGAATCCAAAGAAAGACCTGAACACCCTGAGATTATAGCATATGAACATGCTTGAGAAAGGGAGAAATGTTACATTTGTCAGCACTATTAACTACAAAAGGGTGACCATAAGGTGCATTTCCAGCCTGTCAGTCTGCACTACGTGCACCGTAGTGAAGGCCGATGTCCAATTATCTT
Organism: Mirza zaza; assembly: GCA_008750895.1. NCBI lineage: Eukaryota > Metazoa > Chordata > Mammalia > Primates > Cheirogaleidae > Mirza > Mirza zaza. The sequence continues at coordinate 52,396 of VSMD01139452.1, read as the reverse complement.
TAGCCAGACTTGGATCAGTATGACTGGGGAGAACCACAAACGCCTGAAATGCACCACAAGTCCGATTATAGTCAACAGAGAATCCATGCCAAGCCTCCATGGATCCACAAAAACCTGTCCAAGTTGGCAATTCACCTCACATTTTTCTGCACAGGATAAACCTTTGGCTCTCTGGAGTGTTTGATCCAACCCATAGATGAGAAATGCAATCAGTCACTCCTTATCTGTGTTAGTTAGGTTTTGAGTACTATCTATATTGCTATGTTTCTCCCTGACACCAGAGACAATTGCCTCGGTTGGGTGTTCTGATTGCAGTGACAGCTTTGAGCTTGTAAAAGTCACATTGAAAATTCCTATTTGCTTACTTAGCTCTTGCTCCAGTTCAAGCAATTTATATAGACTGATACCTTTTATATATGGTACTATTTTTTTTTTCTGTATTCCCACCTAATGTGGGCTTTAACAAATGAGTCATGATCTCAACTTGACTAAATTATTACTTTTAAAACAAGAAAAATGTCAGCCAATCATCCTAGAGAGAAATATGGGACACATCTCAAGAAAGGGTCATGAGTTGGCTGCAGAGATGGCCACAGCAGCCCAGGAAGCGAGGCTCGTCTAGGGCATTCCTGGGCATAGGCGTTCAGTTGCCTCCCTTTTCCAATTCCAATGCTGGGTTTTCACTTGGTGCATTTTCTCAATTTCATTACAAGAGTTTATATGTACTACTTTGGAGCCAACTCATCTTCTTATTAATGGAAAAGACAGATTTAAAGCCAGGAAATATCCACCTGTTTATTCATTTTCTTTCCCCCAAATCAACTTTTTTACTATTGCCTACGCCGATATGAAATGAGAATTCTTATAGTAATAAATCACAAAAGTTCACTTTTTATTAAAATGTTATTATATTTTCGTGGATTACAGCACTCATTCTCTAAATGGAATAGCTAAAACATTGAATCCAGGACTGCAGAGGACCCTGCCATCTTGTCCAGGGCATTGGCTCCCCACCCCAACAGACACACCTCACTGATGACTGCAGGCCGCTAGACTGCTAGTAAGAAGACTCAGATTTTAAATACTATATCTGGTTTCCAATCAGAAATTCAAAGTTTGAGGCCCAAGTATCTTAGTTTTGAATCAACTCAATGGGGATTTTGACTCAAATGGGAGAAGAGAACTATGCCTTCAACCGGGTACACCTAACTCCAACATCTAGAAGGTCTAGCGGTGTAAATTACAAAAAAGGGAGCTGAGTGTATGGGAGAAAATGTGGAGTAGGAATGGCAAAGAGAGGAGGCGTGCATACCATCTGAGGTTGGATTTCTACTGGGCCCTCCCAAAAGGTGCCAGGTGGGAATATTGGCCCAGGGTCCAGATGTCATATTTTATTTCATAAGAGAAGCCGGGGATTCAGATTTTATCTAATATATCCTCATTTTTATATTTTTTACTACTTACATTTTTTTTTAATTCTGTGAAAGCCTAATCTGTCCAATGGGTTAATACTTTCCAATCTTTGTCATAGAGGTAAAGAATAGGATATTTTAATCTTTTCCTTGCTTTGTTTTATTATTTTCAAATTTTTTATTTGTAATTTGATGCTCACCTTCTAGGTTTTCTTCCTCTACTCAGAGAATGTACAACCTACATTCCGAAGATGAGAGGAAGATTACTTGTTCATTCTTTTGGAGATGAAATCCAAATCCACTTGGAAACGCATGGAACACAGTCCTGGGAATCTTGCTGCTTAGTTCAAAATTGGATCCCCCATTTCCCTCATTTGAGACTAGCTTTCCTACTCACATAGAGTAGAGCATCAGGCCAGCTAGAAATGAACTAAGTATAAGAAGACCTTTTCTTAGAAGAACTTATTACTGTTAGAGGAAGAGCATTTGCACTCTGAAAGTCTTGGTTGAACACATGAATTCTTGGTTAAGTCTAGGAAGGAGGCTTTTTGCCTATGTAAGACTCCATTATACAACTTTCTCCCCAGAACTCATCCTGCTGCTCAAAAACCCTTATAATACTAGAATAGACTCAACAGATTCCTCTTTAGACAGCAGCCTCCCACCCCAGTGAAGCTGGTACTACCCTATATTCAAGCACATGTCACTCTAAATTATGTCCCCATGTGACCTGGAGCACGTAGAGTTAGAAGCTCTCCTTAACACGAAAAATAAAAAAATCTTGTTTAAATAACCTCTATCTCTAGATGGCTTGAAATACTTTGACAGATCTATATTTTTATTTAAAAAAGGAATCAAAAATAATTCAATCAGAAAAGCAACATCTGTTACTAATCAATAGTCTTGCAAGAGAATTAAAATGGTCTTTCTCTCCACTGAAGTACACTGATAATTTTTTTAATCCTATGCCATTCATTGAGATCAGATGCATTTATTCTGCATCAGATCTTGCAATTACATAAATAATAAAGTCCTAAAGGCTGATGGCATGGGAACAGTGGAATGTGTAACAATATAATCAGGAGAAAAATCTATATTTAATGTAAAGCATTCTAACACTGTAAAGTAAGATGAATTTTAAACTCCTTTGTTCTCTGAGGTCAGGTTGTTCCTTAGCCAATATTTTTTTCTTGCATTAAATCTTGTGCCATTCTATTTGAGATGATGTCTTATTTTCTTTGTTTATGACTTTGGAAATTATTATAACAAGACACGTGAAAGAGGCAATGGAGCAAGTATAAATGGATAAAACAGCATTCACTACCCAAAGCAAGTGTATATGGGGCCAATAATTTTTTAACTTGACAGTCTCTTAATCTTTTCTAGTGAGCTCAGTGATGATTTTTCTTGTTTCAAAACCTGTCACAGCATTCATTTGTGACCATTTTTATTGCTGGGATTAGTCGAGGTCTATCAATTCTAAGACTCCAGCTCAGCCCAACGAATGTCAGCTTTAATCACCAAATGCCAAGCAATGCAAGAATTCCAGTGAATACCTTTGTAGTTATGATTACATTTTAAAACAGCACTGTAGTTCACGGACTGACCTAAGCCGGCAAAAATCCAAAATACAGGAGGTCCTTGAATAGGGGCCATGCCTTTTGTTCTCTCTAAAACCTTTAGCTATACTATTCACCAGGCCCAAAAGTCAAAATAGAAAGCAGTGGCATTAAACTTACCAACGTGTTTGTGATTCACATGTACAGCATGCCCACCTGCCCATGTCCTTGGCTTGTCTAGATATGAAAATGTTTTCACTGGAACCTCACTACTGAAACCCAGCCTACTGTTGACATTTAATTCACATTTTTACCAAGGCACGCTTTCAGGTTTGTATGTCTATTCCTAAAGCTGGATTTACAGATGTCTCCTGGCATATTAAGGAGGTCATCTGGTAGAGATTTAGAGAATATGCCAAGTGCCTTTGGTATCTGCACTTGGACAGTGTCAAGAAGCAGTGGTGGGGTTTGTCCTGCTCCACCCAGGAGGGTCAGTTTGGAATATAAATGATTGCTGTTGGCCAAGGGATGCTTATGGGCCTCTGCCCTGTCCTCCTGCTCAGCAGAGAAAAGGATCTGGGAATATGATGCTGTGTGGTGAATGTAGAGTATTCCGTGAAAATTCTCAGAAATACTTATCTCCTCAATGAGCTGCAAGTTTTAGCAGAAGCACTGTGCCTGGACCAGCCACTGGAGGCCCCAGGAAGAAAGAGTGGCCATCAGCTCGGGAGTGCGGGAGGAAAGAGACTTGTGAGATACTGACTTGCTGCAGATTTGGGAGGGACAGGTAGAGGCCAGGCACCCAGACACCTGGACACATGTGCTCCAGCTGGCACACCTGGGACAGCCAAGCAGTTGGGTCTGGGAACCAGCAGAGCCAGAGAGCAGCTGCAATCTAGGGTGATCCTGCACCACGAGGGCCTTGCACGGCTGGGAGACAGAGGTATTCTCCCATGTGGCAGTGTGGCCCCTTCCTAAGGTGATGTTCCGCTACTCTGGCTTCTGAGTCACCTGTTGAGCTTTTGAAGCAGATGTATACACCAGCCTCAGTCCTCATGAGGGCTACTCAGCAGTCTGGGATGGGCTCTAGGCACTGTTTATGAAGCTCCAGAGATGACTCTGATGATGCGAGCCAAGTTCGAGAACTACTACCCTGAGGCATAAAGTCTTAGTAGCACATCATGTATTAAACATCAAACCGGAACAAAACAAAAAGCAAAGCTTTGGTGAGTGAACTGAAGGTGCTCATGGGCCAAGTAGGTGGAGGAGGAGGAGGAAGAGCACACGACTTCCTAGGAAATCAAGCTATGATTTAAAATAAAATAATGGTTTTCAAACATTAGGAGCCATAAAAATCCTCAGGAAGCTTGTTTAAAATACAGATTCCTCGTCACACTTCCACAGATACTGAATCTGTGGGTCTGGTCTGGAGCCAGGAATATGCTTTTTAAAATAATCATCCCAGTCGAATCTGATGCAAGTGGCGCAATGCTAACTTTATGTTAAAACCAAACAAAACAAAAACCTTGACTTATGCATTTTCCTGGTCTTCAAGTTATCAAAGGAGGAATATGTTTCTATATAGAACCCAATTCCGCAAGAAAGATTTCTTCCTCATGTAGCTCAATTCTGTAGTGATGTCAAGAGACGCCCTGCAATCTGCAAAAAGATTGCCCACATGTGGATTGTTATTATGACATGGACCGCAAAGACACTACCAACTAGATTGTATGTTTTTATTTTGATTCTCTTATACATTTTTGAACTAGATTCCCAGTGGATAAATTCATATTGGTTAAATAAGAATGTAAAAATCTATGTTGAGAAATCCATTCAAAAGACAACTTTTAAGAGTATGTGTGTCTAACTTAAAACGTTATTTGTTAGCTCCTCAACGCTTGCATTCTGATGAACTCTTTGGCGGGGTTGAAAGTTGCTCAGAAAACTTGGCCCATCCCATCTGCCTTATCCCTGAAAGATCACAAAGCAAACCTTCAGGATGACTGTAAAACATGGCCCCGCCATTACTGCCATTCCAGTTAATTAATTTCTAGAATATTTTGTTATATTTATGGACTGGGGGCAGCAGTTTTGGAGGGGCTAATCAAAAATTATAAGAAAGTATAAGGCATGGATTGTGTCCTCAAGGATTTTATAATCTCAGTGGGAGATAAAAGTCACACATGTGAAACAGTTGTGTGTAATTTACAGCAGCTAGTATAATTGGGTGCTAAAATAAAAGTTATTACTAAATTGCTTGGAACAGAGGCTATATCATATATGAAGTCCACAGTGCAAGAAAGATGACTATAAGCTGGGTCATTCAGGAAACTTCCTGGAGAAGGTAGGGCTGGAGATGCCATTGGATATTTTAGCCCTTTATTGAATGCATTCACTGCCCGTAAGTATAAGTCTCACATCACTTAACTGACCTGAATCTATGAATGAGTGCCTAACCATTCCTATCCTGGGCAATAAGAACTTGGCATATGTTATTTACCTCATCCAGCATCATAGATATTTTTTATATTATTAATGTTGGAAACATTGAGTCAACAACCTCCTTTTTACTAATGACCAGAAATTCCTGGCTGGCTGACTCTTGTGTTCTTTCTCATCATGTTCAGACTTACCTCCCATCTCTAGCTACTTTGCTTTCCATTCCCTGTCTCTTAAATCTTGGAGCCCTTAGCCAGCCTTCCTGATTTCAGCATTGACTAATATAAGAGATATAAACTCTTTAGCATAGTTCCTGCCAAATATTAAGTAGTGAGTATGTCTACTATTCTTAACTCTTTTAGTAAACCTAGCCCAAAATACATCCGGTCCACATAGCCATGGACTGCGTGGCAGGGTGGGAGCTGAGTGAACAACAGGAGAGGAGAAGAAACTCATCAAGTGCCACTTTTTCAGGGGTTTGACATATGTCATTATACAGTACTCAGAACAATTCCTAAAAGCAGAAAAACCAAAAGGTTTCATAAAAGAGAAAACCAAGGTTCAAAGAGATGACACAACTGGCCAAGGTCACATCTGAATTTGGACTCAGTGCTTCCTGACAAAAGCCATCCTCTCTCTGGTACATCAGAATGCCTAGTGACAACACAAGAAAGCCACCTCGAGTCAGTGCCCTGCAGCCTGCAAAGCACTTTTAATAGAGATGATTTTACTGATTGATAACAACAACCTCAAAGGAGAGGAAAGATAGATTCTCTTTTATTTTCATCCCCATTTTACTGATGAGAAAATGAAGTTGCTTAAGAATGCTAAGCAACTCGTTCAGTTGTGAACTATTCTGAAAGAGGCAGAGACTCAAATTAGAGTCTTCTAATGCCAAGGTCAATGTTTTCTTTCCACTGGAGTGCACTGTTATCCGTTTGGTTGGGTTTGACAAAGACTGAAAGGGCCTTCTCAACAGAAGAAAACGAGTCCACCTCCTGAGCTGCTCGAGATTGTATCACTCGAGACTTGTCCTTTTGGGTTTTTCTAATCTTTAAGTGTGTTCTCACCTAATTCATGTGTTCCTCAAAGAGGTACCTACGCTATTGTTCACCACAGTTTGTTTAAATAACACATTCTGTATTGCTGCTTAACTGCTAACCCCAAACATAGTGTCTCAAAGCTATAATGGTTTATTTATTTAAGATTCTTCCATTTGAGCCAGGCTTGACTGGGCTGGGCAGTTCTGCTGGGCTCTCCTGGGATTACTCATGTGGCTATAGTCATCCGGCAACTTGGCAAGGGCTGGAGGATCCCGATAGCCTCACTCCCAGGCCTGGCAGTTTGCTAAGGCCATGAACACTCCAGAGGTCCTATTAAATGGTCTCTCCATCAGGATAGCACAGACTTTGCACATGGTGGCAGCAAGATTCCAAGAAGACAAGCCTCCATGCTCAGGTTTTTGTCCAGTCGTAGCCTGCATTCCATTTGCTGATGTCCCATTAGCCAAAGCAGTTCATGTGGGCAGAATAATGGCTGCTCAAAGATGCCCATGTGCAATTCCCCGAAACTTGTGACTCTACTGCTTTACATGGTGAAAGGAGATTTGCAGATACGAGTTAAGTTACTGGTGTTGGAACAAGAGGGAAGAGGCAGAAGGGTCAACTTCAAAGAAGCAGACCTGCTAACCAGAGCACGGGTTGTAGGGACGCAGACGTGAACTGAGCTCTGTAGGTGGCCGCTGGAAGTGGGAAAATGCAACGAATAGAAGCTCCTTTAGAACCTCCAGGAGGAAGGCTTCTCTGCTGCTATCTTGATTTTAACCCTGTTAGACCAATTCTGGACTTCTGAAGCTAAGAACTATAAAATATTTGTGTTGTTTTAAGCCAGCGAGTTTGTGGGAATTTGTTAGAGCAGTAGTAGGAAATTCATGCGCAAATCCCACATCCAAAACCAGCGAAAGCATGGACGGGCCCGTCAGAGGACCTGGCAGTCGGGAGCTGTGATGATCACTGAGGCTCAGGATGTAACCATCTACCACGTAGAGGATTTGAATTGTCAGTAATAGAGGGTTGTTTTCAATGGATTAGAATATTTCCCAATGATTGAATACTACATATTTTAAAAAAACCATGTTGTAATAAGAATAACAACAGTAAGTAAAAAGACCAAGTTGTAGAAGAATGACATTGTAAACTGCTCACACGATGTTAAATTTAAAGAGCAAGCTGCAGAATTATGGGTACAATATAAACCCATATGTTCCAGAAAGATAGGTGACAGAAAGGTAGACATACACAGTGGTGTAAATGTATGCATAACTTCAAATAACGACTAGAAGCACATATGACGAAAGACAAATTGTAGTTTATGTTTGTTTTATGTTTTCCAGATACTTTCAACTATTCCATGATGACAAGGAATTGTACTTTTGCCACAAAGGCAACATTATAAATGTACTTAAATACATTTGGGAGGACTTGAGTACTGAGGCGCACTATAGTTAGCGTGTGGTGTGTGTGGAGGAAGTAGGAAACGCAGTCCTGAGACAGCGGTGATGTAAGAATGCGATAACGTTGGAAGGACAGTCAGCTAAGTAGCTAAGGGGATTCCACGCAGAGGAGAGCCTGTCAGACCCAGGGGGCTGGAGGGAGCTTTGAACTGACGTTGACAGCAGGCGAGGACACATGCAAGCGAGTAGGACATGGGACAAAGTCTGCAGGGAAAGGAAGAGCCAGCAGAGGACACAGTCCTGAGAGGACAAAATAAACTCCTATGTGGGGTGAGCACATATTTATCTGGACAAAACAAGAGGTTTGTGCAGTGGGGCAAAAGATAATTTAGGGTGGACTCTTGGAGAGGAGCAAGAGAGGAAGAGAGCTTCAAACCTAAGCCCAAAAACGTCAGATTGAAATTTTTAAAAATATATCTTTCTTTGTAGTTTTCTCCTTTATTTTGTTTTGTGTTTAGCCATCTTGAAAGCAGAAGAGGTAAACGCCTAAGTTGTTGGTTTTTTTATTTGTTTTGTGTTGTTTTCAAATCATTCCTCTGGAAATTGATTTTTTTAAAAAAATTATTTTAATGGTTTCAGATCTCCTACTAGTCTGACAGAAGTCTGCCCAGGCCACTCTACGTGCAATTTTGGGGCCCTGCCAACAAAAAGATATCTGCTTAAATGTCTTAGATATTAGATATCAACAGAAAGATATCTGCTTAAACCAAATTTGATTTAATAGAAAACAACAAAAAAATATTAACTTTTCATAACTCATTGCCCAGAAGATAACACTATTGCATTGCTCACTTGCCTATTCTCACTTTTGGCTTTTCACAAAGCTTACTCTTGTGAGGAATAAATGCAAATGGCCAAACCTACTTTCTCCTCCTGTCCTGTAATGAGAGCACAATAGCTAGAGAACAAATGCTGGAGCAAAAGCTAAGAATGCATTGAACTCCGCACTCCAAAGGGGGCGAGGAGAAGCACATCTAGGAATTTCCCATTTGTAAACCAGACTTTGAATCTAAGACACTTGGGATTTAAGGTGGAAAAAAAAAAAGGAATGTAACACTATTCCCTCCAAAAGATTGTTTTAAAGTGTTAAATCTCCCACCAAGACGGCCCGATACAATTAGGGTGGAAATAAAGGAGGCATCTGTTCTAGTTCATCAGACAGACCACCTACTACACTGACTTTCAGCCTCCCAGCCCCTGACATGTCCAACTCTCTCTGTTTCAAAGGAAGCATTACTAGGTTCAACAGCCACAGATGGAGCCCTGACAATTGTGACGGCCTGCTGTCACTGTGGGAGTCAGGGCCATCTATCAGCGCGGTTTTAGTCCTGATCTGCCTGGAACCAAGAGGCTGGGGCCAGCAGGGCAGGAGGCAGAGGACCCCTGTCCTTGTCCCCCTCTGTCCTCGGCACCCATGAACGGTGTCACGGTGCAGCCAGAGATCAAGGGCCCCCCCCATGTTCGTGCTCCCCAACAAGAGGTGGCCTTAGAAAGGCCTGTTGGGATTCACAGAAAATTTTTAAAAACTAGACACTTAATTTTTATTTCAATTTTTTTTTTTTTTTTTTAATGTTTGCTCTTTTTGGTCAGGTCAATTAAGGCAAAGGTGGTTCTGCCGCAAAGCACGTGAAGTGAGGCAGAAATGGGGACGGGGGTTCCATCACAAGTGTGTCCCTGTTCAGATGCAAGCTCCCCCGAGGGGAATGTGGGACTTGGACCGGGAACTGCTGTCTGTGCGGAGGTGGCCGTGCCAGGGGGCTCTCGGCCCCACGCCTCCCGCTCCATTTCTGCAGAATACACTTCTCCAGCCGCTTTCCTGCCTCGGCTGTGATTTAGCTGCTGTGCTGAAGCTTGGATTATTATGGCGAAGAGAGATTTATTATTAAACTTGCATTTGAATTTTCTGAGCACATTCTGTGACAGCTGCTTGAATGCCTTAGAAGCCGAGAGGGGAGGCCTGGGGAACACACGCGCAGCACAGGCAAGCCGTTGGCTGAGAATATTCGGAGAAAACTAGATTTAAAACCTGCGGCATTCTTATGCTTTGACGTGCATTCAAAACTTAAAATTATTTTAGCCCTAGAAAGGCTGATTTCCACGGCAGTATGACTTCCGTTTGTTCAGACGACTTAACCTTTGAGGAGGATTTCTTCAGCCACTCTGGGGTACAAATGGGCCCCCCCAAAGGAGCCCCTCCATGAGCCCCAGGAACCATGGCCTTGCAGGAGGCCCGCGTGGTGCCCAGATGTGCACGTTAAAAATACACACAGGAAAACCACACCGTCCATCGTCCCGTTTTAGCTTCTGCTCGAGGGAAAGTAGTATTTTCACATCGTTGCGATGAAAAGCATCAATTTCAAGGCCAGATAAAATACCTCTCTCTTTAGGTTTCAAAATATTCCACCTTATCTTCCAGCCGGCTGCCCTGCCGCCCTCCCGCTCGGCACAGAGCGTTTCACGCTCTGCTCTGCACAGGGGCCCTGCTCAGCAAGCTCTCGTGTCAGGGGCTTCTCACCACCATACGACACGGTGGTGAGACCAGCAGGGTACGTTTAGCTCCTGAGCTCTCGGGGAAAATGCAGTAGATATTGCAGTCGGTATTGGTGCCAGAGGAATGGGAACCTGCATGGATTTCATGTGCTAGGTGCTTGCTCAGAAGTGTCTATTCCTTGAGCTTTAATGCCAGATGGTTCTGAACCAGGGCTTCCACAAGAGAGAGACATTCACTGTTTTCATACATTGAGCGGCAAAAGTCCTATCAGAGATAAATCAAGGCCTCATCATCTTCAAGACATTATAAAAAATGTAGACATCTTTGATATGTCTTCACTAGCTGCTCATTTAAGCAGTGTGATTTCTGAAACATTTGCAGAAGACAAAATGTTAGGATGAAATATAACACTTTAAATAACAAGATTTTTCCTTTGCCATCAATATAATACATGGCTTTGTAGACGAGTTGAAAGAAAAGTATAAAAAGAAATTTAAAATGATTCATAATCCCACATCCAAGAGCTAACACTATTGACATTTGTGTGTGTCTCTTTCCAAGCCTTAAAAATAACCTGTGCATATTTGTACATTTCTGATTACTCAGAAACACCATTTTCAGGAATGATGGTCAAGTACTAAATGTACATAAAATTCAACGAAATTCTATTAAGCTCTCACATTTTTTATGTCTTCTCCTTGCCTCAGTGGGTCGCCTGGTGTGAGAACTGGGTAAAGAATCCGATGCAGGAGCCGCCTTTGCTTTGGTTATGGCGGCTCAAGAGCTGGTCACCCGCACACACTGTGCTCACTTGCTCTCACTCGTCCGGGCTTAATTATCAATAGACTCACAGCTCACCCTCAAAGGTGTCTCAATTGAGACAGTAAATTATATGGTCACCCTGTATAAAAGCTGGCCTGCTTTTAATGCTCTATACACTTTGCAAGGGAAATAACTATTCACCTGGGTTCTGAGTCTGCTTATCCAGGGAAAAATCTTTTTCCCCTGAACAGGGTTTTGTTGGTGGTCCCTTGGCCAGACAATCACTTGTAATTGCCTCTCCCTAGAGCAAGAGAACCATTTAGTCAATTTTACTTTATTCAGTTGCAGGGGAGTTGGGCAGGGGCCTGCAAGGGGGGTGAAAACCCATCCTAATCCAGAATAGGTCTTTTGAGGGGGTGGGGGCGGGTGGGATGAATGAGGAATGGATGGATTGGGTTGCCTGCACTACAGAGCTCATTTTTCAATGCCTCTGAGTGTGTTCAGTCCATCAGCTCATTGCTTACTTTTGTCTCCACTTTAAATTTTTTATGGATCAACCCAAGGGTAATGAACCAGAAAATCCTAAGGCTATTGTATTTTTGTTATGAATTCCTATTCCAAGGAGTTTGCAACTCAGGTGCAAAAAAAAAAAAAGGTTGTTCTGACTTGAAATGACTTGAAAATTGAGTTAGGATAGGTTCAAACTTGGGGGCAAATATTTTCTTAAAGACTGCCTGGTTAACAGGGAGGATAGGAAGGTGTCAGGAAACGTGATGTGCAGATCTTTTGAACTCTAATAAAAAGGACATTTGGCAGGAAGTAAGGGGAAAGCGCCATCACCACCAGCTTCACCGTCAGTGTCCGCTCAAGTTGTACCTTAATTTGAGTCGCAAATGTATTTTTACAATTATCTGGGTATTTCCTGGTCCATGAGTGTCGTTGTCTTCCGGAAGGAAAGATCCATGAAGGGAGATAGGTAGATAACTTTTCTCTGCGGCAGTTCCCTGTGTGGTTCTCTGTGATGCCAGTACCTAAAATGTTCACACAGGCCCTAGCTGAGACTCTTTTTTAAAAACAACAAACAAACTTGGATTTAGAATAATTTTTTCGTGTTCAATCAGTGCTCACCATACACTAAAAAGTGTGAAAAACATAAATGACTGAATAACTTGTGATTCGGATCTACACAACCCAACTCCAGCACTGCCCCAGCCGACCCTAAGACATGGGTCCCGTCACCCTCTTCTCCACACTGGCCCTCCCAGGAAAGGCAGTTTGTTTCTCAGGGCCTTTCATCTTTCGTCCCTTCTCCCTGGATTGATTTATCCCCCACTACAGAAAGTCCCCAGATTTGACTCGTGACTTTTCGGCTTTACAGAGGTGTGCAAGCAATGCACATCCGTTAGAAATAACACTTCCAGGGTCTGCGAGATCACTCTGTTTTCAGAAGAGACTCTTTAGGCACAATGGAGTTTAGTCTCCGTTGTCTGGTATTAATTGCCTTAACTTCACCATTTCTGTCCTCTCTCTCTCTCTCTCTCGGACCTCAAGTGCCCAATATTGAATGAATCCTAATCAGTGGTTGTGACACGTGATCACTCTGTAATCCTAGGTTCATGTGCAGCCCTCTTCTATTTATCTGCTACTTATTTAATTCATCCATTCACTAATACATCAAACTCCTGTGAACTGGTACCTAACCAAAGACCTTGAACATTCCCGTTGACTTACGATTTCTCTCTCCTTTCAATGCTCCTTGGCCTAAACGATACATTATTTACATCTATGTGCATCAGGGCATTATCCTGAATGTCCCTCCTGATAGTTTCTTTTTCACTCAATGAGACTTGGTGAAGATTAATCTATGCTTTTGCAATAGGTGCCATTCTTTTTATTTCACTGTTCATAATATCCCATTGTGAATATATACCTTAATTTATTTACCACTGTCCTGTGAATAGACATTTGAGTTATTTACAGGTTTTGGCTCTTAAGGTGGTTAAGAAAAGGATTTCTATGAGCATTCGTGGGATGCCTCTTGGTAGACACATATCTGGGTATTCTTCTGGGCACGGCATTGCTGGTTCATAGAGTATACAGATGTTCAGTTTCACAAAATAATGCCAACATGTTTTCCATGTGATTATACCATTTATATTCCCACTAGTGATGTATGAAAATGCCCATTGATCCACATCCTGTCCAACATTCTATATTGTCAGATTTCTTAATCTTCGTCACCTAAAGGGGTTTCAGATGGCATTTATTTCATCTTTATATGCACATCCTTAATTTGTGCTTTTGAATGTTTTTTCATCTTTGTTACCCATTAGTGTTGCCTCTTATGTGAAATGCTTGTTCTAGTGTTTTGTTCAGTTCTCTCTGTGTAATTTGTTTTTCTCTTATTCTTTTCAAAAAGTGATGTGTTTTTTTTGTGATTATTTTTTGCACATTCTTGATATTAATCCTTTGTCAGTTTTTCATGTTCCAAATATCTTTCCCAAGCTTATAGCAGTTTGTCTTTTGCCTTATTTAATGTCTTTTGATGAACAGATATTTTTTTAAAAAATTAGTATAATCAAATAAATAATTCTTTTTTGTTATGTTTGGCACTTTTTGTGTCATGTTTAAGAAACATTTCCCTACTCTGAGATCATAAAGCTGTTCCCTCAAATTTTATTCTAAAAGTTTTAAAGTTTTACTTCTGACATTTAAGTTCTTAATCCATCTGGATTTCATTTTTGTGTATGGTAAAAAGTAGGAAATCCATTTTCTTTTTTTCCATATGAATAACCAATTTTTCCAGCTCCATTTGTTGAACCATATTTTTTTCCCTTTATCAATGGCATATTAATAGTAGCTCCACCAAAAATGTCAAGAAAACTTCCCGAGAGTTTCTTCTCCTAATGTTAAAAAATAAAGGGAAGTAAAATTTATCATTTTAAATCAGTATGTGTGAGGTAGCATGTCAGGAAATTCATATCTATTTAATCACAACAAACTCAATGATCGGGTGTGCTATTTATCCATGTTTTATAGAGAAGGCAAAGAAGGCTACAAAATGTTAAATGGATATTGTATATATAATAAAGGGATGTTAAATACTTCCCAAGGTCCTAGCAGCCGATTGGGGGCACAGGCCTAGCAGTCCTTGCTTTCAGTACTTTAACGGAAAGGGAATTAATGGCACCAGCTGTTTTCTTGCTTTTTGTTCAACATTAGAAGTAAAAAGGAGAGACTGCCCCACTGGTAAATAGGTAGATTGATTTGACCTTGGGAAACTAATTTTTCCTTCTTTTTCACAGGGCCATGTAGTCACACTATCAGTTCCTCTCTTTGCTAGCACAGTACTCTGAACCATGTTCACGGGAAGCACTCCTTTTTCCTAGAGTAAGAAGAGAGTGTTACAATTAGGATACCCAGGCTCTCAGTCCGTGCTGCGAAGCATTGCCAACAGCAGGCACTGCCCACTCCGCTCCCACGGAGCTCTGCTCCACGATCAAGTTGGGGTGCTCAGCACTTGGGTAATGGTCAGTCCCTCACCATTGGTTCAACATTGCAACAGTCTCCTCCTCGATACACTCTGTGGCATATAAGCAGTTTTGAAAGAAGGACATAAGTTCCTATTAAAATTTCAAGAAATTGTTTAAGAGATAAAATCGTTCAATTGCAGCTTTCGAGAAGGCATTCAAGATCAATGCTTATGTGGAGGGTGGCAAACACAGACCGAGCACCACTTGGCTCCAAGTTGGAATCCCACCCTCCCCTTCAGAGCTGCACGGCCTTGGGTGAGCGTCTAAATCAGGATGGCACACCTTTTCTGTGAAGGGGCCACCAGGAAAGAGTTTCTAGCCTTCGTGGACTACACATTCTCTTTCACTGCTACTCAACTCTGCTGTGTAACGTGAAAGTGGCCGTAGAAACATACATTAAAAACATAAGTGTGCTAAGTGTGAACCAGTCAAAGATTGGATAGAGAAAATGTGTGTGTGTGTGTGTGTGAGAGAGATGGAGTACTATTCAGCCATAAAAGAATGAAATAATGTCTTTTGTAGGCACATGGATGGAACCGGAGACCATTATCTTAAGTGAAACTCAGATGCAGAAAGACAAAGACCGCATGCTCTCACTTATAAGTGGGAGCTAAATAATGCGCACACAAGGATGAAAGGGATGGAATAATGGACACTGGAGACTTGGAGAGATGGGAGGAGGTTGGGAAGGGGGATAGGTAATGAGAAATTACTTAATGGGTACAATGTGCATTATTCGGGTGATGGCTACACTAAAATATCAGACTTTGCCACTCTGCAGTGTATTCATATAACAAAGATGCACTTGTACCCCTTAAATTTATACAAATAAAATTTAAAAATAAATCTCCCATAAAAGCATATGCAAAAAAATGAGTGTGCTATGTTCCAATAAAACTTAATTTATGGATGCTGAAATTTGAATTTTATTTAATGTGTCACAAAATGTCACTTTTTAAAAATTTTTTCTTAACCATTTAAATGTAAATATTTTTAGTTCTTGGGCTATAAAATACAGGCAGCAGGCCAGGTCTTCCCCCAAGACAGTAGTTTGCTGAGTCCTGATCTAAACTCTCCTCAGTTGGCTCTTCTGAGAAACTCAAATCACAAGAGTTGTCTCTCAGTATTAAATTGTGGATGGTGTGAGATCAGCGAGCTGCTTCACCCCGTACCGGCTGAAAAGTAGGAACTCAGTAATTTTTTTTTTTAATGTAAAAATTAGAAATTATTGCAATTATTAATTTATTCAGTAAATATGCATTAACTCCTAGTGCCAGACAGTGTTCTAAGTGCTGGGGCTGCAGCAGCGAACACGACACACACAGTTCTTGCCCTTCTAGTGGTCACTTCTAGTGGAAGGAGAAAGCCGCTAACAAGACAAAAGGTAAAATTTATAGCATGTCAGGTAGTCATAAATCCTAGGAAAAAGAATCAGGGAAGGAGTAAAAGGGGAAGATTTAGTCTGTGGTTTTAAACTTTGGAGTCATCAGCACATAGATGGAATTTCCAGCTATAAGATTTTTATGAGCGCATCAGGAGAGTAAGTGTAGATCGCGAACGGAAAAGATCCAGGCTTCGAGCACGGAGTTACTCTACTATTCAGCCGTCAGGGGGACCAGGAGGAGATACCCAGGGGGTGGGAAGTTGGGGGAGAGTCAGGAGAGCATGCCCTCGGGGGAGCCCAGTGCTAACAAAGGGGAGGGCGGTGGGGAGGGAGAGGTCACCGGGTCAGAACACCCTCCGGACCCAGCACCCTGGCTCCTGAACAGGGACTAGAGGACATGGCCACATGGAAGTCACTGGTCACCTTGATTAGAATGGTGGTGGTGGTTGGTGGCAGGGTGGGTGGGGGGTGTCACGAGGCCTGACTGGTTCCGGGAAAACCAGGAAGAAACAAGCAATTGGAAAGGAATCAAGACATGGCTTTGAAGGATTTTTCCTGTTAAGGAAAGACAAAAAGACACCAGTAACTGGATGTGGGAGGTGGGTTCGGGTGAGGCAGCGGGGGTTTGTTGGCTTGTTTTAAATGAGAGATAACAACTTGTTAGCCTGCTGAAGGAGAAGATCCAGCAGGGAGGGACACCTTGATGATGCAGCGGAGAGGGAGGCAAATGACCAGGACGTACACTGGCTCAGAACCGCAGCAGAGCGGAGGGGCCGGCTCAGCAGGGACCGCAGGGAACCGGCCAGCCGTGGGAACAGAGTGGAGCCCAGAACCAGGCAGAGCCCCCAGGCGGGTGTGCACAGTGGTGGGAGCTTGTGGCAGATCTCTCCTGCTATTCCTAGTGTATTTTCTCAGTGGAATGAAGCTTTTGCTGAGAGTGATAATGGCTGCCTGAAGTCGGAGGAAAAGAGAAGACACAAATAAATCAGATATAATTATTGTGTTATGATGGTTGGACAGATTGCTTAGGCGGGGTACGTGGATTTCATAGTTAATGGATGGCCTTAGTCTATCCAGGAATCCCCTACAACAGTATGGATGAATTTTCTCCAAATACGCATTTTCCTGGAAAGGAGTTCCTACCTCTGTTTAGGTTCTCTAATGGGTTCACAACACAGACAAGATTTAAAAAAAAAAAAAAAAATTAAAAACCACAAGATACAATAAACCTACTGATGAGAGACGGTAGCCAGGACCTGGCATTGGGAGGTCTTCTGCCCATGCCCGGCCCTGAGGGAGGCTGCCCATCCCGGGATGCTGGTTTCTCACTGGAAGCAAGGAAACCAGTTGTGCCTGAAGCCCAAATGCGGTGGTCCAGCTATGAGATCACACTTGGAGGAAGTTAGTTATCAGAGGGAGACAAGGCCTCAGGTGAGTAACAAAGGGGTAGATTCAAACACGTCTGTAGAGATTCAGGTCAGGTAAAAAGACCCCAGGGCGAGCCTGACAGTGACAGCTGTGGGCAGAGCTCTGGTCAACCCCACGCTCCCACTGATAGGGCCTTGGCCCTCCAGATCTGCTTGCCTTTGGCGAGGTTATGCAATGGAAAAACCATACTCAGACCAAAGACATTCAAAACAATTCGGTCTCTTCAAAATTAAAGGATGAATTTATTTTAAATATGCAGCTTTGAAAGAAGAAAAGGTAATTTAGGTTCAAAACTGGAACACATTTTCTATTTTGAGAAGACTATGGAGTATTGAATGGCCCATCAGAGTAATCAGATTAAGGAATTATTTGATTTTTTTAGAGTTTTTTTTTTTGTCTTTTAATTTATTTCATTTTATATTCCCGAAAGATATGGTACAAACAGGAAAGTTGGCATAATCACCATATAGATAAGAATAAAACTCTAAATTGTGAGGATGATAAATTATGTCACATGAAAATTAATCACTTGGGGGACTTAATTTTAGGTTTTTCTTGAAACTCAAAAAAAAACAAAAGCAAAAGATAACTCAATTGTTCAATTAGTAGTTCTTTTTATTTAAAAACAAAACACCCTCTAAGATGCTGATCTTTATTTGACACTGATAGATATATCTTTCTAACTTTAACTTGAAAGCCAAAGGGGAAAGAAAAACCCGATTTGCCTGATTTTTGCCTTTGGTGTTATTAAAAGGAGGGCAGAAAGCCTGTCTCAGGCTGAGATGCTATTTACCAAGTTAAAGGCTAAAGCCAACTGTCATGTCCAAGTTATAAAGTCCTTATGAAAACAGCAACTTATAATGGAAAGTTTGACCCACTTAAGCTCTCGTAAGGCAACGTGATTCAAGAATAATAACAATAATAATAAATCTGGTTTTCCTATATTCAAACTCATACCACATTCTTGCTGTGAGGAAAATCAATTTATATTTCCAGGGAGGAATTCCAAAGTAGAATTGGGGATTTATCATGACTGAAATGAACTGACAACCTCTTCTCATTTATTTTGGAGATTTTCTACATGTTTACATTTGTTATTTTTAAAGTTAATAATTTAGCAAAAAATATTTCCTGTTAAAATGGACCTTCCCATTTATTTCTAAAGAAAGTTACCCACTATTTTAATTAAATTAAGGTATGACTGCAATTCATTTTATTAAATATTCCATTTTTTAAAAAAAAACAACCTCTTTTTTCTAGCAAAGTATGCACTTGCTTTAGTCTTGGCATTTTTCTCTTTAGCTGCCGTCATCCGATTGAAGCATTTACTTTGAAATGCCTGCCAAATATTTTTGCCCAATACCACAATAACAATGCAGCAATGTATGAGTGATTTATCCTAGTCAGTTTACAACTCCCGGGACTGCAGAGAACACTCGCTGGAGTTCAAACAGAAGGTTTGCTTTTCTCTCTTAAATTGCAAGTGGACTCTTAACAGCTTGCTGTGTGCCTGGGCTGCCCATGTTCCCCACGCAGGTGTAAACACTGCCAAGAAATTAATTGGTTGTTTTAAGTGGGGGAAAAAAACGAGACAAGAGCACAAATATTTATGCATATGTCCATTCCATGCATGCGTAGATATGTATAACACCACACACACACACACACACACACCATTTTTTCCTTTATTCCAATTAAGAGTTTTTTTATGGACGCTTTAAGAAAATTAAGTAAATGAAAACATCATTTCTTATTTAAGTGCTTAAAAAAACCATTTTAATCCATGCCATTGATTAAATTAAGCATGCTTTCTTTGGGTTGCCTAACCGTTAGACTTTACTCGAAATAACCAAAATGAATGTATTTTCAAATTTGTCTCTAGTTCTCTAGTTTTACTTCTGTGTGTGGCTTTTTACAAAGATCCACAACAAAGGAAAAAATGCTTGCATGCTGCAGTTCCAAAGCCTGAATGCTTATTTAGAAAGGTCACTGTATCCAAAGGACAGATTGCCAGTTCTTTTGAATTTTCCTCACTTGCCCCTTCTATGGAAACAGAAAGAAACACGAATCATCATCTGGGAGGCAATAGGTAGAGACCACCCAGGGCAGAGCTCATTTGGCGTCTAGTGACCTTCTGTTACACACACAGCAAGGCAGTGAGGAAAACATCCAGACACAATCCCCACAGAGGCCTGAAGTATTCTCCACTTTATCTTGCTCTTTAAAGGCTTCAAAGCCGCAGAAGCGGCTGATTATTTTAAAAACAAAGCAAGACCAAACTGGACCCGACCCTGCAGAGAGCTTCAGCCAGTGTTCTCTGACCTCCTTCCTCCCACATCACTTGCCCTATTTCTGGAGGACGATGATCTGTTTTCTTTTCCGAAAAAGCTGTCAAGAAAGTGGCCTCTGTGAAATGTTCAATCACAAATGGTGGACTCTCCAGAAATAAAAACGTCCGTGCACGCTTGCTGCCTCTACACGCAAGTACTAGCAGTGGATTCTTCTGCAGAAGAATTCTGCAGAAGATTCTTCTCAGAAGATTCTTCTTGCAGAAGCAAATTCTTCTGCTCTGTTCAAAGACGTGTATATGGTGCAGCTCTGGGATGAAGACCTGGACATGAGCACAGATACCTCCTGTATTGAACTGAGGTCCACCAAAATGATGGACAAGATGCCCTGCCTGGAACTGCAAGGGCAGGAACGTTTGGTTAAGAATGTTGGCAGTCACATAATAACTGCAATAAGGCAGTTGGGTGGGTTCAAACACATGTCACAGTTTTCAGACTGTTTTGTAGGGATTGTTAAAATTTTAATTTTGTTTGTGTGCATGTTCATTTGTGCTGGTGGCAACGGTTGATTTGTTGTTATTGGTTGTTGTTTTGTTTTTTTTTATTTTTAAAATTTACTACATAGCTTAATCAGTGGAGCGCCTTGGAAAGAACTGGTTTAGGATTGTGGTGAAGAACATTATTATTCCTAGATGCAGGGTGGGGACAGTCAGTGGTTGGGTCAGAAATATTATTGAGTACTTTGCATCGGTTGGACATTGAACTAAGCTCTGAGGATTCAAAAGATGAATAAGGAAGAGCCCCCACCTTCAGCAGGCATAGAAGTCTGATGGAGCAGACAGGCCCCCAATCTGCAGATTCATATCTTCAATGCAGTTAACAAACGCCACTTACTACCAGGCCTGGCCAATAGTAGGTAATCAGGAAATGTTTGCTGAATAAATGAACGAATTGTCTAGCACAGAGGGTTATTTAGTAGGCAATGAATAAATGTGAGTTTCCTAAATAGTTCAATGTTTATTTTGCAATTTTTTTCATACGTGTGTTTTAACACACTGACTGCCATGTGAGTTGTATTTAACTCAGGCTAGTTTTGAGTCCAGAGCCTCGTCAAGCAAAACCCTGCAGTTAGTTCATGGAAAGCTTAGTTGTTGATGTTCTTATCATTATAATTAATATTGAAAGAAACATGGATTGTGTTGCATATAACTCACACTCAGAAAACAATAAAAAATAAATTAGAAAGGATCATTTTAATAAATGTGGCCCCAGGGAAAAAATTTTTTCCTAGTGCAGCAATGTTTTACAAATGGTTTTGTTACTTTTCTCTCCCCCAAAAGTTAGTGAGTTCACAGGGGCTAGACACCGTGTTTAATATTTCTTGTCTGGGACTACGTGCAGTGAGCGAGGGCTGGGGTAAGGATTACATCCTGGGGAGAGGAAATTTCTTTCCAGTTCCATCATCTGTCTTTAAAAGTCATGTACATTTTGCAGATATGACTATTTTCATATTAAAATAACTTTTATGAACATGGAAATGCTTACTCACACATTGTGGTCGTGAGTCCTTCTGTTTTAGAAATTAATGTGTGGTGACAGCATCCATCAGACTCGGGTTGGGACAATTTCTCATCTTTAATCTGGTATCACAAGAGTTTAAGAATCCAAACCCTTCTCTCCAGACATCAGCAGGGCATGCTACCTTCATCGTTCCATCGCTTTTAAGGCACCATCGCACATCCCAGGACATACGCTCAGCGTAGGACGTGCTGCCTCGGACCTGTGACACACGTGGTAGTGAATTCCGAGTGATGCGTCTGAGCCAGTCGTGCCCCCGTCTGCTCTCAGATCCATCCCCATCTTCCCCTCTGCTTTGCTCTGTAGTCAGGGCTCGTAACTCTGCCATGGCTTTGACGACTGGCATCCAACTGGGTTTGTTAAATGGAAGCACTGGTATAAAACTGGAAGTTGCAAGGGAGGGAGATTCCCTGGGCTTGACCCCTGTCTCCGCTCTGTCCATACTTCCTCCACAGTCCCACCTCCCGCCAGGAAGCCCTGCCTCCTGCACTCTGGGAATGACACCCCCTCCCATGTTCCTCCAGTCCTTGGACTCGTGGTGGCTTCCTCTTGCCCCCTGATGCCCGTGTGGCTTTTCCAGTAGTTTTACAACTAGTTCTCCCTATTAAATTTCCTCTGTTGAAATACCATGTGTGTGCTACTCTTTTCCTGGCTTGATGTTGACTGATACTAAGACTTTGTTTACAAAAACTCTGCTGCTATTTCAAAACACTTATCTGGTATCTGGCAGTATTTCCAAAGAATTTACTTCACTCTACACTATTCTATTCCACGAGAATACCTTTGTGACTTTGTTGACAAATCTACTTTCCCTCCCTTTCTCCTTATAAAACAGTGATGCAAATAAGCACCAGCTTGATAAGCATTTGTACTAGTCTGCTTGGGCTGTCATAACAAAATACCACCGACTGGTGGATTAAACCACAGAAATGTATTTCCTTATAGTTCTGGAGGCTGGAATTCCAGGAGCGAGGTGCCAGCTGGGTTGGCATATAGTGAGGGCTCTTCCCTGGGGTTGCAGTGGCCACCTTGTTGCTGTGTACTCACGTGGAATTTCCTTGGTGTGTGCCCATGAGAGAAAGGGAGAGTGAGCTCTTGGTGTCTCTACTTATAAGGACACCAACACTATCAGATCAGAGACCCACCCTTATGACCTCATTTAACATTAATTAATTCCTTATTCCAAATACAGCTACCTTAGGGGTTAGGGTTTCAATATATGAGTTTTATGGGTATGCATATGTTAGTTATACACCACCATTCATTCATAAAATTATTTTATTCAGAGATTTTATTCTTTTTACATGAAAAATATAAATGAAGTAAACTCTTTGCAGAATTTTGGATTTATTTGGCAATAAAGAAAAGGTAAGATAGCCTTCTAGGTTAGCAGTATTCTATTCTGGTATGTGTTATTATTAGTAACAATTTGCATGTATAAAAATCTTAATTTACTTATTTTAAATAATAGATATGATGTTAAACAATTACGGCAAAAAGTAATCAGTAAGATGATGGAGAATCTGAAAAATATTATATGCCAACTTCATCTTATTGATGTTTATAGAACATTATATCCAATTACTGCCAAACACAGATTCTTTTCAAGTTCCAAAAGGTACTGACCAAGATAGAGCATATGCAGGAATATAATAAGGCCTCAATAACTTTTAAAAGATTGAAACTTTACAGACTATATTTTGGAGGCTAGAAGTCGAAGATCAATGTGCCAGCTGGGTTGGTGTCTGATGAAAATTAGATGAGAACTTGATATAAGAGATCTATAAACTATGCAAATATTTGGAAATTAAATAATATATTTCTAAGTAATTCACTGTTCAAAGATGAGCCCATAGAAAAATTTTAAAAGCTATTTCAAACTGATTGATATATCATGATTTGTCAGATACAGCCAAAGCAATATTTACAGGGAAATTTACAGATTTAAATGCCTACATAAGAAAAGATAAAAAGTTTTAGAATCAAGGAAATTCAAGTTTCTAGTCTAAGAAGCTAAAGCAAAGCAAAGCAAAATAAATATAAAGAATATTAATAAGAAATAAATAATAGCAATGAGAGCAGAAATCAAGAAAGTAAAATATACATAGGAAGAATTATTCTGGAAATGCAACGTCAGTTCAATATTGATTATCAATTATATAATTAAACCAATATATGTGGAAGAAGCATTAGACAAACTTCAACACTCATTTATGTTAAAACCTCTCAGTAAACTAGGAATCACAAGAAATGGCCCAAAACTGCTAAAGAACACCCATGAATAGCCTGCAACAAATTATCACACATAATGGTCAAAAAGATTCAATTGAGGAGAAAAGCTAATATTTCACTTTCAATCCTTACCAGTGTAATAAAACAACAAAGAGAAATGAAATGCATAAAGAATGGTAAGGACGAAGAAAAACTGACCAATTTTCAAAAGACATGGTTATCTAAACAGAAAGTACTAAGAGATCTATAAAAAAGGTACCAGAATTAAGAAGTGAATTAGACATGGGCATAAGAAACAAGATAAATAAAATTAGTTAAATTTGTATATACTAGCAACAAAAACTGGGCAAATATAATTTTTTTAAATGGCATTTTGTAATAGCTTCAGGAAACATGAAATACTTCATAATGCAGAGAACTCAAAACTGCCATAATTATTTTCAAAAGTCAAAGTTAGAGGATCTAAACTTTGATTTGAAAACTTAATTTAAAACTACTGAAATCAAGATCATGGAATTAGTATAAAGACAGACATACAGATCAACGGACCAGAACCCAACCGTACAGTAAACTCTAGATCACGTGCCACGTAGCTAGTCTAAACAGATTTGCTGTTACGGTTGGTGTAAATGCACATCAGATTCCAAAGACTGCATAAAAAATTTAAATACCTTATTGATAATTTTTATATTGATTGTATGATGAGATGATAATATTTTATGTATATTAGGCTAAACAAAACATCCTATGTGTTTATTTTTGTAAACTTCAGAGTATTACGGGGTGACAAACGCTTTGTTATATAAATTGCCTTTGCACCGCCAGGGTCACAGCTACAAGCGTGCCCATCCCCCAGACATCACGCACCACACCCATTAGGTGTGAATTTACCCATCCCCTCCTCCCCCCTCCCACCCACCCGACATTGGATGAATGTTACTTCCCATATGTGCACGTAAGTGTAAACAAAATATGTTATTAAAAGTTATTTCATCTGTTTCTTTTTGCTTTTTTAATTTGGCTACTAGAAAATGTAAAATTGTACATATGTAACTAACATTGTGCCTTGTCTTTTAATTCCATTAGGCAGTGGTGAAATAGAGTCAAAAAACCATGATTGACTGATTTTTTTCCAAAAGTCACCAACATAATTCTACTGGAAAAAGATTAAATCTTCAACAAACGGTATGGAGCAACTGGATATCTGTGGTTTAAAAAAAAAAAGACTCTTGACCCCAACCTTACACCATATTCAAAAATTAAAGTGGATAAGAGGGCTGAAATGTACACTTAAAACTATAAAGCTTCTAGAAAAGAATGGAAAAACACTTTGCACCTTTAGTGTAGTAAAAACTACAAGAAAAGCACTAATCACAAAAATATGCTAAATTAGACTTCATTAAAGTTAAAATCTTTTGTTCTTTAAAAGATACTGTTAAGAAAAAGGAAACAAGGCCAGGCACAGTGGCTCACGCCTATAATCCTAGCACCCTGGGAGGCCGAGGCAGGAGGATTGCTTGAGCTCAGGGGTTTGAGACCAGCCTAAGCAAGAGTGAGACCCCATCTCTACTAAAAATAGAAAGAAATTAGCCAGGCAACTAAATATATATATATATATATATATATATATATGGTGGCACACGCCTATAGTCCCAGCTACTTGAGAGGCTGGGGCAGGAGGATCCCTTGAGCCCAGGAGTTTGAGTTGTTGTGAGCCAGGCTGATGCCACGGCACTCTAGCCCGGGCAAGTGAGGAAGACTCTGTCTCAAAAAAAAAAAAAAAAAAAAAAAGGAAAATGAGTCACAGAATGGAAGAAAATATTATCAGTACATATATTGGACAAAGGACTTGTATTCAGTATATATAAGGGACTCAAACTCAATAATAAAAAGAGAAACAACCCAATAAAAATGAGGAAAAGAGACCTGAATAGGCCTTCACAAAAGAAAATATAAGAATGGCTAGTAAGCACCCCAAAAGGTGCTCAACATCACCAGTCCTCAGGGAAATGTCAATTAAACCACAGTGAGATAAACTCACACTACAAGGGCTGAGATCAAAATGACTGATTGTACCACATACTGGTGAGGATGTGGAGCTACCAGAATTCTCTTGCATTGCAGTGAAGAGTACAAAATAATACAGCCAGTTTTCAAATTAGCTTGGTAGTTTCCTAAAACTCTGCAGTTTCACTCCTCATATTTCACCCAAGTAGAAAGCAAAGCGGCCCACAACCGTGCAGGAATGCTCACAGCAGCTTCACTCATAGTAGGCAAACGCCAGGACAGTACAAATGTTCATTAAGAGGTGAATAAACATTGATTTATCCACGTCATGTTGACAAAGGAAAATTATTCAGCACAAAATGGTTGTTTATTACTGATACTCGTAACAATATGGATGAATGGAGAACATTATGCCGAATCAAAGAGAAGAGGCAAGACACGAGAGAGAGCCATCTGAAGGAGTCCACCTAAGCGAGCTTTGCCCGTCTGCCCAGGAAACTTACAGTGGGGAGGTCAGCGGCTGCCAGGGCAGGACTTGACCACAAGGCCTCACAGAGCTCTGGGGCTGATGGGACTTTTCTATATCTTGTTTGAGGTTGTAGTTATGTGGCTGCAGCAATTTCCAAAATTTATTTTACTGTACACTTAAAGCGGGTGCCTTTTATTGAATATAAATTACTTTTCAATAAAGTTAATTATATGCATGTGCGTGTAAAGTTGATTAAGAGCAGATACTTTTATACCTTTGCCAAAGAGAAAAGGCAGAATTAAAATCTTCAAGAAGGCCATTTTTCAGACACTGGCCTGGTTCTCTCATAAATGATCATAAGTTACATGATTATCACTAAAATATTAGAATCTATTTTTTCCTAGAATTTGATAGTTTTATAATTTGGAGAAAAATATGTCTTTAAGAATTATCTATCTTATGAGTCCTAGACTGTTTGTAAATAATTTCTCTCCTAAAAGTTTAAAGAGCCAAAGAAACCACCCAAGAGTTAGGTGAAGGGAGCTCAGCTTGGTTAGCTATTCTTTTTTTTTTTTTTTTTTTTGAGACAGAGTCTCACTTTATTGCCCAGGCTAGAGTGAGTGCCATGGCGTCAGCCTAGCTCACAGCAACCTCAAGACTCCTGGGCTCAACCAATCCTGCTGCCTCAGCCTCCCAAGTAGCTGGGACTACAGGCATGTGCCACCATGGCCGGCTCATTTTTTCTATATATATTAGTTGGCCAATTAATATCTTTCTATTTATAGTAGAGATGGGGTCTCGCTCTTGCTCAGGCTGGTCTCGAACTCCTGAGCTCAAACGATCCGCCCACCTCAGCCTCCCAGAGAGCTAGGATTACAGGCTTGAGCCACCGCGCCCGGCTGGTTAGCTATTCTTTATTTGGGTGTAGCTTATTAAACATAAGTGGCAGAAAGATGATTTCTTCTTCTTCCTCAACAAAACAGACCCTTTGATACTTTTTCTTACAAACGTACAGGTACCATTGCAAAACTAACACCTTTCTCTAGGGAAAATGTGTACACTCAAAACAATTCAGTAGCATCTGAGTTTCCTTGGGTATATGATCGTCTGCTGGTGTGTTTTGTTTTGTTTTGTTTTTCTTGCTTTCTGATCTAACACTGTCTGACCCGGGCGTTGGTTTAACCAGTTAGAGCTCTACGTACAGAGAAAAAGCTTGAGGCATTAAGAAACATCGTTCGCCATCCCCCTTGAGATGTGCTTTATTTTAAAAAAGCAAAATCAGAGACGACATACTGGCAACTCCACCCTGCAGGGAAAGCCTGTGACAAGCAGAGAGAGGTGGCAGCAGAGCGTGAGGAGCACCTGTCTCTAGCTCTCTCATGTGGGCACCTTTGAGAGGCTGTCTGAGGCACGTGCTCTGCAGCCAAAGCAATGACCTGATTCTACCTGTTTGATCCTGTGAGTCTGTGGTACGGAACATGTCCAGACTTTGCAGGCTTCTCTCCTGTCTCCTGATCTGTTTCCTTCCATCATCTCCTGACACTGGCAATCCTGGAACTTTTTTTCTTTTTTAACCAGCATCCAGCCCTAATTCTCCACTGGGCTCTGGAGCTCTGGCATCACTTTGTTTTCTTTCTCATCCATGAAACCCTCTTTAAGTCTTGCTTCCTTTAACCCTGATGCCAGTGGAAAGAGATGGCAAGCTTGCGCACAGAGGCTATTAGCAAATATTCCCCTATATTTAGCAACCACAAGCAGTTACTGAAAAGCCTGGAATATTTTGGAATTTGTTTGAAAATCCTTGTACCTCTACCCTGCACAGAGGGTGATATTATTGGCCTTCTTTGCCTTAATTTTAAATGCCTAGCCTCTCTCTTGGGCAGGTAAGTAGAAGTATTCCATAGCCCTGAATCGTAATTTTAGACATGGTATCCAGTGAACTGCCAGCAGGTGGTGGCCTTGGCAGTCACTAGTTTGAGCACATTCCCACCGTTGAGTCAAACAGGGCAGCTACCCCTGTTTAATGGGGAACCGGGACAGAGCGGTAGAGCTCCTCAACTGTGGCTGCGGGGCCAGCAGCAGGTGAGCAGGGAATGGGACCCGGCTCCAGCCTCTGTGTCTGTGTCAACCACACGATACCTATCAGCTCATCCAAGGCAGGTGCACTCCACATCAATGTTTTGAGTTTCAATTGAAAAAAATATGTCATTATTTTAAGACACATTTAAAGCAGCTGCAGCCATCTACAACAAAACTTCACCCCAAGGGTACAAAGTTCTAAAGAGCTGACAATACATTCCACACAAAGCAGACAGCGGCGTTAAATGAGATAATTTACGGAAAGCACTTAGAACAGCTTGGCCTATGATACGCATTCAATGAATAAGAGCTAATATCAATGCTAAGAAGAGGGAAAACAAGCCAAAAATGGTTGTAGGATTTTCCTAGGGTGGTGAGGGGCACTGTCAGGGCACTGACCTACGTGATCACAAATGAGCAAATAATTTAGGCATCAGCAGTTTCAGGTTTAAATCTAAAATGAGTCAGTATCAGAATATATAACCAGGAGGTCAGAAAATAACAAGAGGGTAATCTTTCCTGGTGGCTGTAATTGTAGGACATGAAATGTAGAAACTTACATTTTGGGCTCTTGCTTTTAGCCCTGTAGCCTAGAGAAGCAGAGTCAGCCAGCAGAAGGAGAGAGATGCGAATGGAGCAACGTGAAAAGAGAAGCCAGCCAGGATGGTACGACCCAGTTGTGGCTGAGAGCGGCTATATTGGAGTTCGTGAGTTTTAGGCTAAGACCTAGAAGTGAGCAGCAGATGTCAGAATGTGCAATGGGACTAGAACCGTGTAACCCAGAGAAACGGCAGGCGAGTAGCTGGACTACTGATTAATATACCAGGTAACCACAACATAGCATCTAGTACTGAGCTAGCCCTGCCACTACAACTGTTGAACTCTTTAATAAGACAGAAGGAAAAAACAGTTGTTTTGAGACTTTGGACAGCAGGCAGTACAGAACAATGATCCCTGGAAAACACAATTGAAGGAGATGAATCCAACATCACCCCAAGATTGAAATGCAAGGAGTACAACTGGAGCAGAGCATAGTGGTGTTACTGAGCCAGGGAGACAAAGATTATAATTTGGGGAGGCTGAGGCAGCTTGAATGTGTTAGGCAAGGTATTGAGGGGAGGAAGCAACACAGAGAAAGTGCTTTAGAAATCTGAATACCTTGAAGTATTCTGTTGAACACCTATCTATACCTGCCTAGGGTGGGACTCCATGAGCCCAAGGGAATAACAAATCCTAGGGAACCATAAAGTGAAAAAATACCAGAGCTTGCACAGGAATGGGAATGCTCTGTTTCTGAATTGCCAGATTGGAAATAACTAATTGAACACCTGGGGAATTCAGAAAAATTTCAGAGAAGCAGCACCATATCAAAAAAGTATAACAGACCTTAGATTAAAACATAATTAGAACTCAAACATACACAAAAAGTAAGAATAAGCAGCAAGAGGAACATGTTGATCCACAAATTGACAACAAAATCCAGAAATTCAACATTGTAATATTAGAAATGTCCAGTATCCAATAATAAATTAACAGGCATGCAAAGTAGCAAAAAAAAAAAATTACCCTTAGCCAAGAGAAATATCAGTAAATAGAAACAGACCTAGATATGACAGGTATAAGAGGATTACAACTATTACATACCTGAAAAAGGATATAAAGAAAAATATGAACAAAATTAGGTGAGAAATATAAACTATAAAAAAGAACAAAGTAGAAATTCTAGAGCAGATAAAAATAATATCTGAAATGAAAAATTTACTGGATACACTTAACAGTAGATTAGGCATGGCCAAGTAATAGAATTGCTAATTTGAAGACAGTGTAATCAAAATTATCCAAACTGAAGAATAGAGAGAAAACAAAAGCTTTAAAGACTGAAGAGAGACTCAGTGACACTGTGGGGCAATATCAATCAAATGTGTGTCACAGGGATCCAAGAAGAAGGAGGACAGACCAAAATAGCTGAAGAAACAAGGATCAAGCATGTACTAAAATGGATAAAAATATAATCCCACAGAGCCTAGAAGCTCAATAAATGCCAAGCAAAATAAATACAAAGATAACCATACTAAGACATCATCAAAATAGGCTTTCCATATGATGCCACAATTCCACACCTATGTATTTACCCAAGAAAAACAATATATCATTCTATATGAATGTTGATAGCCCCCAAATCATAGCCCCCAACTAGAAACAAGAGAAATGTCCACCCACTGGAGAGCAGATTCTTGTGTTATATTCGTGCAATGGAATGTCACTCAGCATTTAAAAGGAAGAAACTACTGATACAGTCATCATGATGGGTGTCAAAAATACCATGCTGAACAAACTGAGCCAAACAGAAAAGAGTGTCACACATCCTGTATGATTCCATTTATAGGAAATTCTATGATGGAAAGCAGACGAGGCCAGGGGTTGGGGGAAGACTGACTCTTAAAGACAAGAAGAATCATCCTGCAGTGATGAAAACATTTTATATCTTGATTGGGGATGTAGTTATAGGTGAGGATACAGTTTTCAAAGCTCACCAAACTGTACATTTAAAGTTGTTGCATAATATCATAGGTAAATTATACCTGAATGTAGGTGATTTTAGAAGACAATGTACAAAGGAACATTCAGGAGCACCCCTATCATGTAAGGCATAAATACTACACTGTTCTTTTTTCTTGGCAAACTTTATTTAAAATGTTTTAGATGATTAATTATAATGTTACATCTTGAGGAATCTGCTCAATTTCAATGCCATATGTTTTCATCTCCATAGTCCACAATATAAATCATTAGCTGTGAATATTTGAGAAAACATGTCTTTATTAGAAATTTATACATGAAATAACACGCATATGTGTGTGTAAAATTGGGCACGATTCAAGCCTCTTACAGTTGTAAGCCTATTAATAGTATGTCTGAAGTATAAAATTCAACCCAATCTATATTTCGATGACTTTTGAACTCCAGCAAACCACGTAATAATAATGGTTTTGTGGTTTAAATAATGGTTCATTTAATTTAAAAAATCAAATTTTTCATTATTTGCCTAATCTCTTTGCGGCAAGAATGCAATTATCATTATTAATTATAATCCAAAGGCAAAAGAAGTCTGAAGAAAGGACAAAATTGTTCTTTGTCACTAGGCTGCTTTGGGGTTTACTTTTTGCTTTCACTAAATCAAAATAGTTGATGGATTTTAATTTCATTATAGTCCTTTAATTCTACAGTAAATAATTAATCTTTTATGATGAAGTGTAGTCATGTTTAATAATTCCGTCATTGTCTTTCACTGTGGCTCTGATTCTTAAGACCTTCTGATCCTTAGATTAGGCTTGAGCGAATTTCCTTCAGACGTGAAGACAGACATCTTTCACCAGATGCAGGATTAACCAGGGTTAGCAGCCTTTCAGAGACAGGAACGTCCAGAGTTGTGTTTTCTGCAGTGATCTCTTTCCCGTGGATTTTAAGGAGATGTATTAATAAAATATGAGATATGGTTAGTTCCTTGATTTATGATTTCTTTAAAACTCAAGAGAACAGGGAAAATGGGGGCGGGAAGGAAAACTATGAAAACGTTTTTAAAGACTGGCAGTGTACAACTGAGGTTCGGAATGTGGAAGGAAAACGAAACACTCAGCAAGGTGTGAAGAGGAGGGGATACGGAGGATTTCCTGTGAAATAGTGTCATTCCTGAAGAAATCACCTGCACGCCTTGAGTTAGTGGGGCCTTCCCTACGTACCTCATACAATTCTCCAGCAGGCAGTTTGAAAGGATCACATTTGCCAAATAAGTTCCATAGGCTCTGCCGAGAACTCCTGGGAAAGAGACGTGTGGGCTCCCCTTGCAGTCTAGTCATTTCTTCAAATCATTAATAATTTAAATCTTGTGAATGGAGTAGACTCTTGTACAGATCTTGTTTTTGAAAAGAAAAAAGCCTATGTTTTACATTACTCTAGGGGAAAAAAAGAAAATTGTCTTAAAACTTCCAATATCTTCTTGTAATCCAGTTCTACCAAGTATTAGCATCGATACCATTTGGGTGGCATGGTAACAGTGTATGTGCATGGTATGCACACATACATGTACATACACATATGTACACACATACTCGTGCACACACACAGGTGGCTTGGCAGAAGAGGGTAGGCAGTCCAGAGAGCAACTTCATACAAGCTAGAGGGGCCTCTGCACTCATGGCACTCCTAGGTTCCATGGGCAACTCAAACTGTGACGAGAACCAAGGTGGCAAGCTATCAGTCTCCGAGGAGGTGCCGTTTCGTCCTTGGACTGGAGAGCTACATGTGAGCTGATAATAAAACATCTTGAGCCTGTCTCAAATAGGTACTTTCAACAAAGATGCAGAGGAGTCAGGAGAAAGATCTTCACCACTGAAAACTCTTCCCGGAATTTAGACTAGATCAGTACAGTGACATGCGTGTATCTGCATTGTATGACAGGGAGAGGAGGTGGAGGGGTGAATGAAGGGGACTTACTGGGAATGATGGGACAAATTACCTTGCAGGCAGGGCCCTCTCTCCTGGGTCATTCCTTCCTGTTCTGTTAGCTCACTCCCTTCATCATACAAATTTTAAAAATTCCCTTAAACCTGCTTAGTCTTCCAGCTAAAACTCCATTCAGCTCCTCCCCTCTACAGCAGAATATATACACACATGAATGCATACATACCTGTGTGCATACATGAATTCATAAATAGGAAAATTTTTAAAACCTGCAAACCAAACTTACTGTTTTTGCTTTTTCACCTTCCATTCCTCATCTCCCATTCTCCATTTTCTTTGCTGTTATGTCATACAAATTTTATTTTAACCAGTTTCAAGGCTAAATATTTATTCTGCAAAAGTTTACAGATCACAGAGTTTATATACAACTCAGCTATGAAGAGAAATCAGGCCGCGCCCAGGCAAAGCTGCGCACTGAGAGCTGCGGTGCACGCAGGCCTGGGCGCTGCACAGCTGTATGTGGTCAGGGGAGGGCCCGCTCCAAGGATAAACTTCAAAGCCATAAAAAAGTACAACTTGTTTGCATCCTGATTCAAACAAACCAATTTTTAAAAAAAGATATTTTCATATAAAGTCCATATTAGGTAATATTTTGTTATAATGGTATGATAACTGTGGTAAACAAAATCTAAATATATTTATCAGAACATTTACAGGTGAATAAAATGATGCTTTATGATACTGCTTAAAAGACTATTTAGAGACATGGATGAAATTAGATTAGAAAAATAGTGATACAGTTCTTATGGTTTCATCTCTTAGATTTAAGTCTGTTATACATAATTTTTGTGAGTAGTGAGAGAGATGGATCCTGTTTCAGTCTTCTGCATGTGGCTATCCAATTTTCCCAGCACCATTTATTGAATTGGGATTCTTTTCCCCAGTGTATATTACTATCTACTTTGTCAAAGATCAGATGGTAATATGTGGATATTTTACATCTGGGCTCTTTGCTCTGTTCCATTGGTCTATTTCTGTATTTTTGTGCCAGTATCATGTTGTTTTGGTTACTATAACCATGTAGTATGGCTTAAGTTCTGGTAAAGTGATGTCTCCAAATTTGTTCCTTTTGCTTAAGGTTGCTTTGGCTATTTAGGCTCCTTTCTGGTTCCCTAAGCAAAGAATTTATGAAGAAGATCCAATAGCAATCACAGCAATAATAACAATAAATAAATGGGAACTGATTAAATTAAAAAGCTTCTGTATAGTCAAGGAAACAATCAACAAAGCAAATAGCCAACCTATGGTATGGGAGAAAATATTCACATGCTGTACATCTGATAAAGGGCTAATACCAGAATCTACAAAGAACTCAAGCAAATCAGCAAGAAAAAAATCAAACAACCCCATTAAAAACTAGACAGAGAACATGAACATAAGCTTTACAAAACAAGACAGACTAGTGGCCAATAAACACATGAAAAAATGCTCAATGTCACTAATCATCAGAGAAATGCAAATCAAAACTCCAATGAGATGTTACCTAACTCCAATGAGAATGTTTTTTTTATCAAAATGTCCCAAAACGATAGATGCTGGCATGGATGCAGAGAGATAGGAACACTTATACACTGTTGGTGGGACTGCAAACTAGCGCAACCTCTATGGAAAATAGTATGGAGATTCCTCAAAGAACTAAAACGAGACCTGCAATTTGATCCAGCAATCCCACTACTGAGTATTTACCCAAAGGGAAAAAAGTCATTTTTTTCAAAAAGACACTTACACGAGAATGTTTATTGCAGTACAATCCACAGTCACAAAGAATGGAATCAACCCAAGTGCCCATCAATTCATGAGTGCATTAATAAAATATTGTATATGTATACCATGGGGCACTACTTAGTCATAACAACAAAATGAATTCTTTTTTTCAACAATCTGGATGGAACTAGAGTCCATCCTCCTAAGTGAAGTATCACAAGAATGGAAAAACAAGCACCACTATTAAATTGGGACTACCTGATCAGCACTCATGTGCAGAGATGGAAGTAAAACTCAACAGAAATCATGCAGGTAGCAAGAGGGAGAAGGGGATGGGTAAAATCACCCTTAATATATAATATCTCGGTGATGAGCACACTTACAACTTTGACTCAAGCAATACAAAAGCAATCCATGTAACCAAAACATTTGTACCTCTGTAATACTTTGAAATAAAAAAAAGGAAAATAGTGATAGTGGATGAATTTTCCTGATAGAGATATAAGAATTCACTATACTAAACTTTACTGAATGATGAAAATTTCTATAATAAAAAGGAAACAAAAATAATGCAAGAAAAAATATGGTATTAGTCTTTCTTTCCTTCACTGAATTTTAAGTTCTTTGTTATAGAGTCACCTTTATATGAATTATAAATATTTTCTTTGTCTTCTGATCTTCTTTGAAACATTAAAGTTTTTAATTTTGATGAAGTCCAATTTACCCAATTTTTCTTTTATCACTTGTGTTTTTTGGTGTTATATTTAAGAAAACTTTGCCTAACTCAAAGTTACAATTATATATCCTTTATTTTTTGTAGAAGTTTGTTTTAGTTCTTACATCTTACATCTAGTTCTATGATCCATTTTGAGTTCTTGGTTCCTCTTGTAAGAGTCTGCAAAAATGCCAGTTGGAATTTTGTTAAGAATTGTATTGAATATACAATTGATTTGGGGGGTATGGTCATCTGAACAATATTAAGTTTTGTAATCTATGAATATGAGGTATCTTTTCATTTATTTAGGTATTTAATTTTTAACAATATTTTATAGTTTGTATAGTATAATTTAACATTTTATTTTAATAAATTTATTTCTAAGTATTTTATTCTTTTTAATGGAATTATTTTCTTAATTTATAGATTGTTCTTTGCTAGTTTAGAGGAATATTAATTTTGTATATTAATATTATACCTTGTTGAAATTGTTTGTTAGTTTTGTGGATTCCTTAGTATTTTCTGTATACATGATCATGTCATCTGTGAGTAGAGATAATTTTACTTTTTCCTTTCCAATCTGGTTATATTTCATTTTATTTTTAATATTATACTTTTATAATTATTACTCAATTTCTCTGGCTAGAAACTTCAGCACAGGGTTTAATAGAAGTGGTAAGAATAGACATTCTTATCTTGTTTGTTAGGGGAAAGCATTGAGTTTTTCACTGTTAAGTATCATGTTAACTGTGAGTTTTTCATAGATGGCCTTTATCAGGTTAAATTTACTTCTATTGCTATTTTGTTGGTTTTTTTTCTTTAATCATGAAATAGTTTTGGACTTGTTAAATGCTTTTTCTGTGCCTGTTGAAATGGTATTTTTTTGTTGTTATTCTATTCATATGGTGGATTACATTAATTTATTTTCAAATGTAAAACCTAGCTTGCATTCTGAGATTAAGATTAGTTCATAATAGTGTATAATACTTTTTATATGTTGATAGACTCCATTTGCTTGCATTTTGTTGGAAATTTTTTTGCATCTCTGCTCATAAAAGATATTGGTCTGTAGTTTTCTTTTTTGTGATATCATTATCTGATTAGATATCAGGGTAATACTGGCCTCATAAAATGAATTGATAAGTGTTCCCATTCTTAAATTTTTTGGTAGAGTTTGTGTAAAATTGATATTAATTATTCTATAAATGTCTTGTAAAATTCACTGAAACCATTTGATACTGGACTTTTTATTTTTGTGGAAGTCTTTTGATTACTAGTTGGATCTCTTTGCATGTTATATTTCCTTGCTTGTTATACTTTATTTGATATTAAAAATTCTATTTCTTCTTAGAAAAAGAAATTTCTTCTTGAGTCTATTTTATAATGATTCTTGTAGAAATCTGTCAATTTAATCTAATTTATCTCACTTACTGACTTTACAGTTGTTCATAGCATTCCTTTATATATTATACACATATATATTTTTATTTTTGCAAGATCTCCATTAATGTTCCATTGATGCCTTTTTTTCATATTTTACCTTTTTTTCCCCAAAATATTAAGGGCATACAAATGTTTTAGGTTACATGGATCACTTTTGTAATGCTTGAGTCCTGGCTAAAGGTGTGACCCTTACCCAAATAGTGTTCACAGTATCCATTAGGTAGGTTTTTGCCCCTTGCTTCCTTCTCTCCACCTCCCCCATTTGATTTCCACTGAGTTTTACTTTCCTCTGTACACATGTGTGCTCACTGATTAGCTCCAATTTAATCTGTCAGTACATATGGTGTTTGTTTTTCCATTCTTGAGACATTTCACTTAGAAGAAGGCTCTCCAGTTCCATCCAGATTGTTGCAAAAGGTATTAATTCATCTTTTTATGGGTGAGTAGTACTCCATGGTGTACATATACCACATTTTGTTAATCCACTCATTAATTGATGGGCACTGGTTGATTCTCTATGTTTGCGATTGGTGAGTTGTGCTGCGATAAACATTCAAGTACAGGTGTCTTTTTGATGAAAAGTCTTTTTTCTTTTGGGTAAATACCCAATCCTGGGACTGCTAGATTGAATGGTAGGTCTACTTTTAGTTCTTTGAGGTGATATCTTTTATTTTATTCCTTATTTTAGTAGTTTGATTTTTCTCTTTTTTTTTTCTTGGTCTACATAAAGGTTTGTCAATTTCTGTTGATCTTTTTGAAGAATGAACTTCCCGTTTTACTGATTTTCTTTTCTCTATTTCATTTATTTTTCCTGCCTCCTGATTATGTTCCTTTTGCATGGAACATAAATGGAACCCTTTTTGGGTTCCATTTTGCATGGAACGGAACCCTTTTTCCAGTATTTTAAGGTAAAAATTTACTTTATTGAGTTCTCTTTTGAATTATTTAGGCGTTTACGG
This sequence comes from Mirza zaza, assembly GCA_008750895.1. Lineage (NCBI taxonomy): Eukaryota > Metazoa > Chordata > Mammalia > Primates > Cheirogaleidae > Mirza > Mirza zaza. The sequence goes on along the minus strand of VSMD01139452.1, from coordinate 14,881 downwards.
CTACAAGTTTCCTTCTCAGCTCTGCTTTAGCTGAATCCCATAGGGTTCAGTACCTTGTGTCCCTATTTTCAGTTAGCTCCAAATATTTTCTAATTTTCCCATTTTTTATTTAGAATTGTTTAATTTTTGACCCATTTTTTATTTAGAAGTGTTTAATTTCCAAATATTTTTTGAACTTCCTAAATTTCTTTCTGTTATACATTTATTTTATTTTGGTCAGAGAATATCCTTTGTCTGATTTCAATCCTTGTAAATGTAGTGAGCTTGTTTCATGTCCTAGCCCATAGTCTATCCTGAATAATGTGCCATGAGCACTTGAGTAGAATGTGTATTCTGCTGTGGAATGTGCTATAAATATCTGTTAGGTTTGTTTATGTATAGCGTTGTGCAAACTTCTATTTCCTTATTGATTTTCAGCCTAGTTTTTATATCCATTACTAAAGTGATTCATTCAAGTCTCCAACTATAATATCACATCATCAGTATCTCCCTTCAATTCAGTTAGTTTTCCCTTTAGAAATTTTGGGGCTTTGCTGTTAGGTAAATAGATGATTATAATTGTTATATTTTTCTCATGGATTGAAACCTTTATTGCTATAAAATATATCTCTCATCTCTGGTAACAGTTTTGTTTTAAATATATTTTATCTGCTATAATAGAGATTCCAACTTTCTTATGGTTGTTGTTAGAATGATATATCTTTTCCTATTTGCTTTTAACCTATTCGTATCTTTGAATCTAAAGTGTATCTCCTGTAGACAGCATATAGTTGGATATATTTTTTGTCCAATCTGACAATCCTTGCCTTTGAATTCAATTTTTAATTCATGCACATTGTTATTATTGATAGAGGTGAATGTACAGATGACCTTTTACTTTTTTTTAAACTATTTCTTCCATGTCTCTTTTATTCCTTTGTTCTTCATTCCTTGCTTCCTTTTACATTAATAAATATTTTCTATTGTAACACATAAGTTAGTTTAATGATTTTTCAATATACCTTTTTGAGTTATGAGTGGCTGCTCCATGGTTTATAATATGCCTTCTAACTAATTAGAATTACCTTCAGATTTGTGCTAAATTCCAGTAAGATACAGAAATATTACTCCTATATACTTCTATTCATTCTTCTACTTTTCTGTGATACTATTTATATATAATATCTTTATTAAAAGATATTATTAATATGTTAATATTATGTAATTATGTTATATTATATAGTTATAATATATATTATATTATATATATTATCATTCTGAGCGGTGCTCACTGGAGTAACTGATATCCAGTGGGGCTGCCCCTGGAGGGACCCGTGTGAGCTGAGCAGGCGCCGGCAGCCACCCGAACAGTAGCAGCGGGATCAGCAACCTGACGCCATTATTAGATCACCTCAAGCCATTTTTGCTGGCCAACAGGAGAGACTACATTTGTTTGTCCTTTGTTTTATTTGAAAGAACGTCAGGTGTTTGAACTTGATCCTCGAGACACTAACAAGTCTACATGCACGCGAGGCACTACACTGGGTTTCTTATTTTCATCTACTTGCTATTTTTATGAGTGTCTAAATGGTCTTCTGAGTCAGTAAGTCTAACCCATCACACGTGTGTACGTTGGAGGGTAGGGAAGGAAAGGGGCACAAGAGAGAAGGGGACGTGAATAGCTTCCAAGTTGCTGGCATAACCAATCGAGTGGATGAATATGACATTTACTGGAATTGCAACAGTGAAAGAGGAAAGGAAAATCATACTGGAAGAAAGAAGCTCTAGCCAGAAGCCATGTGGACTCCTGAGAATTCAGTGGGATGATGCATGCAAGGGGGCCTAATAAATGGTAATGCAGGAGACAAATAACGAAGATGATAATGTTGATTACCACCTCACAGTCATGGGATTCCAATTTGTACAAGGATTTTGGAACAATTTCTATTAAATTCAGCTACGTATTAAACACTGCCAAAATGTTTCTTGTTTTCTAGCATATGTTTTGGCCCTAAATATAAATGTTAATGTTAATTCTCTTTTACTCCCTGGCATTTCAATGTTCAGCTCTTTCTAATTTCACTTGGATAAACATAGCCAAGTATTTTCTTCCAAAATATATCTACAGAACATCCAAGGGTTTTCCTACAGACAGATTCCCGGAACACCAAGCAAAAACTAAAAGAAGTAGTATAAACAAAGGCAACTTTATTTATAAAAACTCAACTGAAGATCGAACGTAGGAAGAGTGAGTCAACGCCACTCACCATCAGCAGATGTTGTTAGGGGTCACTGTGGTTGTTTTTTAATCTCTGTCAGTTGCTCTCGAACCTTAGTGTGCATAAGAATCACCTGGTGGGCTGACGAAATTGAAGATTCCTGGACCGACTAGCAGAGAATCTGATTGACTGGAATGAGTCCTAGGAAATTGCATTTTTCACATAATTGTAAGACAATAAAGAGACACTTTTGTCAATGGATCACACTTAGAGAAACTGTCCATCATCCTGGTCATTACATTTGGCATGTTTGCTGTCCCTCTGCCTGCTCTTGAAGACTGCGACACTGTTGGTGAGGTTAAACATGGCGTTATGCTAATGCCGCAGCTGTGCAAGGGAGCCCCGCCCGCCCCTCCCTGAGGAGCTGTCAACTCCAGACTCTTCCTCCTGTTTGCTGTGCTGAACGCTCTGAAGTTGCCTTGTTTGCTAGTGCAGCTGCCTTCCACAGAAAATAACTCAGGAATGTTTCCAATTAGGCAAATCTGGTGATCAGTTATTTTAAAAACATTGGAGAAACTGTTTACCAGGGGAGATGGCAGATTTAAGTCTGACTTAATGGAGTGTATTCAGGGGAGTGGTTATCAGGGCCAACTTTTACATAATTGCTTGAGATTTCCTGCTGTGTCATTCAGCAGCTCGGTCCTCCCTGCACAAGGCTAATGGGGGAAAAAAAGAAAGTGTTGTCACAACCTCCATTTCCCCCCTCTAATGCCTCATTGGTGGAAAGACACAAGATCTATAGGTATCAGAGAGTTACAAAATTGTGTCAGGAGGAACATGTTAGCTTTGGGGAATTAAAAGCTTTAGACATGTCCCAACAGGGCATGGTTCTGAGCTGTGATGCTGGAGCTCTCCAGTTTAGTAGAAATGAAGTCAATAGAACTTTTGAAAACTTGAAAGTAATGAAAAAACCAATAATATTATCTGCATTTATGACCAAATGGACTTTACAAACAGCCTTTCATAATCCAACCTGTTAGTTGATTAGAAGAGTATGTAAATTATATTAATTTTCTTTCACTCATCTTTTTTTTTTTGTTTCTCCCAAATCTATAATTGTAGCTAAGTAGCCATGTTTTTCAAGGCTTGTGTATTTAGATGAGAGACTCTTGTAGGAACGTGGATGGAGTGTTCTTGGATGGATAGATAGATAAAAATAGAGGTATATAGACATGTGGATGCATGTAGGTTTAAAGCATGTATCTGGATAAATACACACATATATAATTTTATGTGTATATATATATATATAAAAGATGGTTCTATAATCTTGGACAAATATACAAAAACAAATATTCTTTTAGGTCATACATAGCACATCTAAAGTATTTACTCTGACTCTAGAAATAGGCTTATTACTCAATGATAGCCACTTTTATTAAAATGGTAAGAAACAAATGAAGAATAAACCTCTACACAAACTAAAACCAGATTATATTGTTTGTAGCTTTGCCGGGATTTGAACTGGAGAAGCATGAAACATTATATCTGTATTGTAAATAACCTTAAAGTAAAGATGGCAACAGTCTCACCATTTTCTTGTGTTCGATACTGTCCTTTTGATGTGCCATGTAGCGTTTGTTACTATTTCAATGCTTCTTACAAGTTAATTTGTGCCGGTGCTTTCACAGAGCTGTGGTGGACAGTGAGTTAATGTAGAGTTCTTGGGGAAAATGTGCATGGCTGTGACTCTTAGTAGTATGATACTCACCATCTTTACTTCCGTGAAAAAGGTAGGAATTCCTAGGGCCACGGGGGAATATTTGCAATCATTTCAAGAACACTGGGATAGTAGCTAAAGAACTCTTTTAGAGAAAGGTTTTTAAGCACCAAATGCCTGTCTCGTTTGTTATTATTTTAGTACCCTGGTGCAGAGTAAATACTCCATACATATTTCATGAATGAATTAAATCCCTGATTATGAGATGATTTCCAGTGCTCCTCTCTACCAAAGTATTACTATGTGATTACCATTCATTGTGTCCTTTGAGATCTTTTGCTATTATTCCAAGAGCTCAGAATATGTCAATAATAATAATAATAATAATAATAATAAAAAACAGGCCAAAAGCCCAGTCCTCCTAGAGTTAACTTTCCAGCTGAGGAGAGGGGAAGGGTTTAGATGCACAGAAAAACAGTAAATATGGAAAATGGCAAGTGCTATGTTATGTCAGAAATGATTAATATCATAGGTGAAGCAAACAGAAGAAAGCAGACTTGGGTGAAGGGAGTCAAAGTACTAGGCTGGAGAAGGGTGAGGAAGACTACATTTTAACAATATGATTGGAATCTTTTCTTTGAAAAGATGACATCTAAGCCATGACCAGAGGGAGATGGAGGAATCAGCCACCCCCAATAAGGGAAGGATGTTCTAGGAAGCAGCAGCGGCAGCAGGGCCGACTGCAGGGTGCAAGGGCACCTGCCGCTCCAGGGCAGTCGGGAGGTCAGAGTGGCTGGAGCAGAGTGGGCTGGGGAAATGCAGGACTGTGGTGCGAGGGGCCATGTAGGGTCTTATCAATCCGTGTGTGTGTGTGTGTGTGTGTGTGTGTGTGTGTGTGTCTTTTCTTCACAAAGAATTGTTCGTTTACTCTGTGCATAATGAGCAACCACTGACGAGTCCTAGGCAGAGGCCTGACATGAACTGGTTAACCTGTTAGAGGTGCCTCTCCAGCTACTCTGTTGAGAACGGATCATAAGAGGGCCAGGATGGGAGCAGAGTGACAGGTTATGAGGCCACTGCAATATTTCAGGAGAAACAGGACGGGGACTTGCATCCAGGCGGTAGCAGTGGGACTGGTAGAAAGTAGCCAGCGCCTTTGCCTTTGGTCACGACGGAGTAGATTTCATCAGACCAACCATCCTGCTTGGAACACTATAAAAAGCTGATGACATTAACAGCAGCAACAACCTTCTGAAGACCCTGGAGAACCGCCAGGACATCCACAGCGTGAGTGGCCATGGTGCCCTGAGAGGGGAAATGGCACGAAGGTGAGCCCGGCGTCACCCGCTGCTTCTCTCAACCAGGAGGCTGCCAATTTCCAAGGGGTCGAGGCCGAGAGGGTCAGGTGGAAGCAGCAGCAGGGACCTGTTTCACAGGGGAGACGAGGCAAATCTGAAATTCAGAGTTACCAGGGCAGCCTGGAGTGGGGACAGGGAACCACGGCCAGGCAGGCCTGATATTCCGCACAGAGGCCTGTGCTGTGTCCTAGGCTGGGTGCCAGGGAGGGAGATGGCGGAGTGGAGCCGCCAGGACGTCCAGCGAAACTGCAGCCACGGTTCCAGACAAATGGCAGGACGTCATTATGCGTCAGGCTGGGAATACAAACACTGGGATTTAGAGCAAGACAAAGAGGAAGGAGCTTGCAAGCCCTGTGAGCTTTCAGGTAAGACTCACTCCCAGAGCACCGTTTTCCAGGAGAAAAGGCGAAAGAGGACCCTTCATGAAGACAGAAACCCAGTTTGAAGCATCCTCATCCCGGAAAGGATGAAGCGGATCTGTCCATATTCTAACAATCTTCCAGATAAAAGGAAATGATGCCCAGATGAACACAGTATCTTTCAGAGTCTCTGCAACTGTGGTCCCCAACCCCCGGGCCAAGGACCAGTACCGGGCTATGGCCTGTTAGGAACCAGGCTGCACAGCAGCAGGTGAGCACTGGGCAAGCGAGGGAAGCTTCACCTGTATTTACAGCCGCTCCCCACTGCTGGCATCTCTCTGAGCTCTGCCTCCTGTCAGATCAGTGGCACCATTAGATTCTCTTGGGAGTGCGAACCCTACCATAAAACGCACATGTGAGGGATCTAGGTTGTGTGCTCCTTATGAGAATCTAATGCCTGATGACCTGAGGTGGAGCTGAGACGGTAATGCTAGCGCTGGGGAGTGGCTGCAGATACAGATTATCATCAGCAGAGGTTTGACTGCACAGTAAATGCGATGTGCTTGAATCATTCTGAAACCAATCCCCCACCACCACCACCAATCCCTGTGGAAAAATTGTCTTCCATGAAACCAAACTGGTGCCAAAAAGGTTGGGGACCGCTGCTCTATAAAATGTGACACATGATATCTTCCATTCAGTAATTTGTTATTAGGCTTTTAAAAAATAGAACCAGTGACCAAACACCAAGAGAAAGAACAGAAAATACAACAGAAACTGGCAGCAGCTCCACAGGTGATGAAGCGCTATCAGATTAATATGTTCAAATAAATAAACGGTAAGATGGAAGATTTCACCAGATAATGGGAGTCTCTTAAACAGAATTAAATGCAAATTCAAGAACTATAAAATAACTGGAATCAGCAATTTGAAAAGTTTCAGCAGCTGGTCAAACATAGGAGAAGGTTTAGTGGGCTGAAGGAAAGATCTGTAAAAAATATTCTCCTCTGAAACACAGAAATATTTACAAACAGAGGGAGAGAAAGAAAAACAGTATGGAAAGTAAAGGACAGTTTGAAAGATCTAAGACACGTATAATTGGAGCTCTAGATAGAGGAAAGAGCCATGGACAGAAGCAGTATTTGAGGACATAATGGCTGAGAATTCTCAAAACCAACAAAAGGCACAAGGCAAAGATTAAAGAAAAACTGTGGACCACAAGCAAATTAAATTGGCAAGAAAAAAGCACATAACTGTATATCGAGCAGAATAATTAAACTGCTAAAAGCCAAAGACAAAAAAAAAAAGTTTTCAAAGCAGCCAAGGGGAAACAGACACATTTCCTTAAAAAGAGCAACAATGACACTCGGAGCTGAATTCTTAACAGAAATTATCTAAGCACAAAGAAAACGGAATAACAATTTTAACATGCTGAATGAAAATAACTGCCAGTCCAAAATCCTTTACCTTGCAAACACAAGCCTTTGAAAATAAAGACCTTTATAGATAAACAGAAACTGAGAGGATTTGTTGGCAGCAAACGTGCAATGAAAGAAATACCCAGGGGTTTCTCGAGGCAACAGGAAAATGCTGGAAACACTACAGAAAGGAGTGAAGAACGATGAAAAAATTGAATATGGGGTAAATCTAAATGACTATGTTCTCTATAAACAACAATAATAATGTCATGTGCTTGAAAGGTGCTTGAAAATATATGTAGAATTAAAGAGTGTGACATTAATAATATTAAAAATGAGTAAGACTAGTGGAATTCAATACTTGCATGATGAAGAAGTGATAAAAAAAAAAAAAACTTGTTATTTAGAGGAGCCCTAATCAGTCAAGGATTTGTACTGAAGTGCCGAGGGCAATAATGATAATAACAATGAAAGGCAATATTACCAATAAACTAATAGAGAGGAAAAATGAAATAAAAATAGCATCATAAATATTTTATTAAACTTAATTAATTCAAGAAAGGTACAAAATGAATCCAGTAGGATAATTAATAAATAGTGCATTGATCTAATGTCAAATACATCAATCAGTAAATGCTTCAACTAAATGACAAGGATTCAGGGCTTTTCAAAATCCCAAATATATGCTGCTTTTAAGAGATATGCCTTGAATTTACAGGCCCAGAAGGTTAAAAGTAAAAGATATAAATGATATACCACATAAAAGTAACGAAACAAGCTGCTATAGCTGTACTGATATCAGACGCGGCAGACTCTAAGGCAACAAGAATTGCTAGGAACAAGGAGATATTTCCTTATGATAAAATGGCCAGTCCACTAGAAAGATATAATTCTAAATTTGTTTGCAGCTAATAAAATAACTTTAAAATATATAAACGAAAGCTGAAAGAACCAAAATGAGAAATAGACCAGTCCACAATCATAGGGAGAGACTTAAACATCCCACTCTCTATAGCTGATGGAACAACGAAAATAACGCACAGATTTTTTAAACAGCGTGCTTAACAAATTTGACCTCATCGACATATACAGAACACTGCACTTCCCAGTGCACATGGGCTGGGCCATATGCAAATATTACCAAGTTGTATACCCTTGAAAGCGTACAGAGTGCGGTCTCTGCTACAGGGTAATTAGCTAGATATAAAAAACAATGAAAAACTTACAAAGTCTTGAATTAAACATAAACAAATATAATCCAATGCTATATAAAAATGACAAAATTGAAAAATTTAATGATATAATTAGAAAAAAATGACCTCAGAAATGAGGACAGGATGGGAAGTAGCAGGAAAAGTATTGCCTGTCTAGTATGAAGGGCATTTTCTTGTTCCCCTCTTCTCACCAAGCACTGTGTACCCAGGACTGCACCTGCCGGCAAGGAGCCCCTTTCCCTAACTAGTACAAAGGCACTGTAGAGGTGGCTCTGGGAAACCTCAAGGGAAAACAGGATAACACAGGCTGCTCCTAAAGCGTAAAAACTACACACCAACTGGGTTCAACACAAAATAATTCAGGTAGTGCTTGTTCCTATGCGCCCTTGTTTGTAAAACTGAGGACGACTTTCCTGCAACTGCTGGCGGTTTCAGGCAGCCAAGCAAATAATTAGGGAAACTGCTTTGCAACGCAGATACCTCTAGGATCTGGGGCTCACTCTAGGACCTAGGGTGCCCTCCAACCCATAGCCAGCAAAAACCCTCAGTGCTAAGCAAGGGAATGAATTCTGCTAACAACCTAAATGAACCTGCAAACGGATTCTCCCCGCAAAACAGGGTCCCAGTGAGAACCCAGCTACGCTAACACCCTGATTACAGCCTGAGCAGAGGACCCAGGCAAGCTGGGCCTGAGCTGCTGAGCCAGGGAAGCTGTAAGGGAATAAGTGAGAGTTGTCGTCAGCTACCACTGCTACACTTGCAATCGTCTCTTATGCAGCAACGGAAAATTCAGACTGTTTTATACACATATTCAAGGCAGAGAGGATAACTTAATTGTACGTGCTGATGGAATATTTAACAAGACTGAACATAAAATAGGCCAGAATAAAACATAATAAATTCAAAAAATATTAGTAGTATTGAAACAATTATCTGATCACAATGCAATAAAGCTAGAAATAGCAAAACGAGAAAACAAAAAGCTGTACTGCCTATAAATTAAAAAAAACAAAAACATCTTTCTGAAATGCCTTTGGTCAAAGTAGAAGCCTGAGCTTAACTGCATATTTTTTAAGAAATCACAAATAAGTGAAGTTTAATCCAAAAATACAAGTGCGTTTCAATATTAAGAAATCTATTAATACAATTTAGCATATTGATAGAGCTAAGAAAAAATATGATCACCTCTACAGATGCCAAAAAGGCATTTGACAAAATTTAGTGCTTATTCCTTATTTTTTTGCAATAAAACAAAATAGGTTCCAATGGATACTTCCTTAACATAATGAAATACATGTATCCCACCCAAAAAAACTCTTAACACTTTATTGGTGGACCTATTTCAGCTGAAGTTAGCAAAGAAGCAAGAATGCTAACCTGCCCCATGGTAATTTAACATTGCATTAGACATTTCTCATTTCAATGAGGGAAAACAATTAAAGGTAAGAGGGTTTGAAAAAAAGATGTATTACAGATGGTATAATTACAAAATACCTATACCTAAGTATATGAATTCTCTCTAAATAAATTTTTGTTCAATACAATGTCCCAAAAAATACCAGTAGTGATGTTTTTATAATCTGACAAGCTAATTCTAAAATTCATACAGAAAATCAACAAACATGAATAACCAGGGAAATTCTGAAAAGGAAGAACTATGAACGGAGATTTTTTTTCCTAGTTATATTAGGCTCCAAAGCCCTCATAATTAATTCAGTGCGATACTGTCCTGTTATAGGCAGGTAAACACTCAGGGAGCAGTTTAGTGTTTTTAAATAGACCCAAATGCACAAGGAAATTAATATCCAACAAAAGCAGGATCTCAAATCAGCACAAACAATAATGGATGTTCAAATAAGTGGTATAGGAACAACTGGGAACATACCTAAAAAAAACTTCATCCAGGGACCACAGCAAACACCAAGATGAACTCCAATGAGTCAAGGATTCAAACATAAACATCCCCCTAAAATTAAAACTTTCAAAGTAAAAAAATCCAAAAAGAGTAAATTCTCTGTTGCCCAGACTATAATGCTCTTACTGTGACTTAAAAACACAAAAGACATAAGCTAAAAGAATGGTAAAACTGAATCCATTTAAAAATTTTCAAGTAAAATGAAAAGATAAATGAAAAACTAGGAAAACTAATGGCCACTTATACCACAAAGAGCCCATATCCTTAATGTACAAAGAACTCAAAGAAATTTAGAAGGACTAGACTAACCACAGTAAAACCGTGGCAATGGATATCAATAGAAAATACGAGAAAAAAATATAAAAGGCTTATGAACATAGGAAAATCATTCTCAGTCTACTCAATGAAAGAAAACTGTAGAGTAAAACTACACCAAGATACCATTTTCCATCTCTCAGAATGACATCCAGATATTTGGTGACACACAATGTTGAGCTGTGATACAAGTAAGTACTCTTACTCATACACGTCGCTGATGGGATTGTAATTGTTATGACCATTACGAAAAACAATCGGCAGTATCTTCCAAAATTATATATACATGTCCCCTTTGACAAAACAATGCCAGTCCTGGGAATTCCTGACAGATATACTGGCGTCCATGTGATATTTCATGAGTATAAGGTTATTCGTTGCAGCGTTTTTTGTAAGTGCAAAACGTGGGAACTGAGCTGCAAGTACATTGAGGGTGTTTGGTTAAATAAATTACGGTTAGAAAGAAAAATATCTTGTGAATATGATGACAAATGGTCTCCAAAAGTGTGGTTACCTAACAATAAACGAACAGGTTCAGAATAGTACATAAGGTGTGCTACCACTTCAGAGGACAACAAAAGAAGGCGTTAAGCTTATTTCCTCCCTTTGCAATAAAATCCCAGGAAGGATTAGGGTTGCCAGATAAAATACTGGACACACAGTTACATTTGAATATCAGATAAACAATGATTCCTTTTTAGCATTTGTATATCCATTGTCACATTTGGGACATACTTTTACTAAAAATGTACCAATCGTTGATCTTAAATGTAAACTTAATCAGAAGTCTGACGTGTTTATTTGCTAATTCCAGCAATGCTCGGGGAATATCCAAGTAACCCACAAACACGGTCAGCTGTGGGGGCATAGTACCCATGAGCAACACGAAACAGAGGCTGGCTGATGCCTTTTTGCTTTATGCATTTCCTTTGTGCATTTTATACTTTGATTTTTTAACCATATAACTGCATTACATATTAAAAATAATATAAATACACAAAACCAAATATAAATAAAGCTAAATATGCATGTAAGTAGACTACTAGAAACCATGTGTCATTAATTGAGATTTCTCTTTTACAGTTTGTTTATAGTGAAACCAGTCCCCATCTATCACCTTATAATTTGAAAATATAAATGTCCACAATCCAGTGAAAGCCGAAACATTCTGTGATTTTTATATTTCTAAAGTATCCTACCTCTGCCTAGGCTTCTTGTTGCCACCATTTCAACAGTGAAAAAAAAAAAATCAAACATCTGAGGTTTGGGATAGAGAATAAAAGTGTCATAAAGTATTATTCTTGAGAAGGCAGGCTCAGCCAGGTTTTTGAAATCTTCCCAAATCTTCTCAGCCTTTTGACAGCTTCTCAGATAACTCAAATGGCCAGTCAGACATGTTGTTGTAACAAGCACCAGGTGGGCAAAAAAAAAATCAAAGAAGAGTGTGCCTTGAGACTTGTTAGTGTGGCAGGCCTCACACCGACACCTGGTGGACACACACACACAAACACACACGCATGCATGCACACGCACAAATGCGTGTGCAGGTGAGCCAATGTATAAAGGTAATTCAAGATTTTCTTGACGGCTAGAAGCATGAGTCTTATTCTAACATGGTAAATGATAAATCAAGTGATGGGGAAAATTTGTAAACACTTGAGTAACTGACTATGGTCTCTAATAATAAATAATAAAATAATATTGTGAAACTAACAATGAATTATTAACTTTAGGATATGAATATCTTCATTGCTGTTTAAGGTTAATTTTCCTTTTTTTAATATACAGGAGGTGGGACAAAATTACAATCCCAGGCTCCTTAACTGATCAAACTATAGCCTTAATATATTTTTTAACATATATATATATATTTTTTTTTCTCTTAAGCATGTTTTAGTTTTTCAATAAAGGTAAATGACTTGTTTTAGGGGTTCAAGTAATATGAATGAGAAGAAATGTTTTAAGAGGAAAATAATTTCTGAAGATATCATTGCTTGGCATAATTGTGGGGTAGCTGAGGTAGGGTTTTTTGCTGTTTGCCATTTTAAAAGTAGAGTTTATAAAAATGTCTTCAGCCGTAGTCCTAATCAGCTGAGAGATTCCCACCCTCCAACCTCATGCCAGCTGGCTCATGTATCCACAGATTTTTTTTTTTTGGCAAATGGTCAAATACAACACACATTTTAAGCAGCTGGATTAACCTAACAGCCCTTTCATCTGTTTTACAGAGAGAGAAGGCTGCTATTTAATTACGGTCTAATTGGAAAACACATGCACATGTATTCCTAATCAATGGGATTATCACACAAAAATGTAACTTTGAAATTCCAAATAGAAGTTGTTATTAAAAGTAAAAGCTTTTAAGCTTATATTTTTCTTCATTATATATGTATTTTATTTTTAAATTTTTGGTTATAATTTCATTTGAAAAACAGATAAAACGCAACTGTTATCCTCCTGTATTAATGGTATGTTTTTTAATGTAAAATTCAAAATAACACAGCACAGAATAGAATTTTTCATAATAAGATACTGGAATTCTTAGCTTAGCATGCAGGGTTGTTGTTTTTTTTTTTTTTTTCTGTCTGAGATTATAATCAAAACAGCATTGGTCTTTCTTAACATTTCAGTCTCCATCATGATGATATTTGCAATGTTCTAAATGAGAACCACATGCTCTTCCCTAACCTATTTAACAGTGGTAGCCAGATGTTTGAACAAATTGTGAAGGACAGCTCTACCAGCTCACCCTAACAGTTAGGCATAATGCTGACCACTACCAACTCTCACAATCTGTCCTCGCCTCCACTAGCAGGAAAACATATATGACTGGGCCTCATTATTTTGATCAGTGTTAAATGGTGACAAACTTTCTGAGAAATAAAAGTATCTTTAAAAATTAATAGGGTTAAAATTTATTATAAAAAGTAGTATTTTGGTTGCAATTACACTAAATTTAGGGTGAAATTCACAACAGTTTTACTATCAGCTACAGCCATAATTTTTCAGTGGACATCCTTTTGATCCTGCATGTTTAATAATGGATTCCTTAATGTTAAAGGATTTGACTCTCAGAACCATGCAAAACAGATAAAGCAGATTAGATATTATCTTTTGAAGTAAATGTCTAAGGTAACCATCTTAACATGCAACATATCTGTGTTACCAATCCTTTCTACGTACTACAGATTGGATTTGCTTGCATTTGTTGTAACTAATTTTAATTACTTATTACTGCTGTGGGGGAAATTCACATATTTAAGGTATATATTTACAATAAGCAAAAAAGGAAATACCTTCATATATGTGCTTATAAATAGCTCTGGACAAGTAAGCCAAATCTCCTGTAATAATTCAGGTTGAAATACAATAGCCACAAAAATATAGACCTACAAAAATATGGAATAAAGAGTAATAAAGACCAGTAGAAAACAAATAGCAAGATGGTAAATTTAAACCTAACCATATCAATACATACATTAAATGTAAATGGTCAAATGCTTCAATTAAAGAGCAGAGATTGTCACAATTAATAAAAAAGCAAGCTCTAACTATATATTGTCTATAGAAAACACATTTTAAAGACAAAAACATAAATTGTTTATGAGTAAAATAATGCCAAAAGATATAACATGCAAACACTAATCAAAAGAAAGACGAGATGGCCATATAGATATCATAAAAAGTAGATTTTAGAACAGGAAATATTATCAGAAATGAAAGTGATATTTTATAAATACAAAAGAGTCAGTTTGTGAAGAAGAATAAACATGAATGGAGATAAAAATAGATTCAAAGCACCTAAAACAAAAACTGATATAACACAAATTATAGACAAACTATATGTAAATTTCCACATATTTCTTTGTAGTTGATAAAACAATAAGGAAAAATAAGTAAACATATAGGAGATTTTACCATCAGCCAATTTGTCAGATCTAGTCAATATTTATATTAATAGAACCAGAGAACACTCTACCAGCAAGAGCAGTCTACTACACAGGCTTTCAGGGGCACAGGGAACATTCATCAAGACAGAACAAATGGTGAGCCAAAAAAAAATTCTCAGTATATAGAAAAGAATCAAAATCATACAGATTATCTTCTCCAACAAAAATAAAATTATATTAGAAATAAATAACAAAAAGTACCTGAAAAACCCAAAATTATTTGGTAATTAAAAAAAAAAAACACTTCTAGAACTGGTGCCTATCCTGCAGAAATTATTTCACAACATCGAGAAGGATGGAATACCTCCCCAACACATTTTATGAAGTGAACATAACCCTGATACCAAAACCAGGAAAGGATGCAACAAAAAAAGAAAACTACAGACCAATATCCCTTATGAATATAGATGCAGAAATTCTCAACAAAATGCTAG
>VSMD01139447.1:0-11472 GCA_008750895.1 Mirza zaza | reverse complement strand
GGGCCAGGTGTAGCCTCCAGCGTTTGGGATCCAGTAGACATGGAGCTATGGTGGCGGCGTTCTCACCACTGGACACGGCACCTACCACGCAGTGGCGGTTACTGGTTAGCTTGGCATTTGCCTGCCTCTCCTAGTGAATTGTGAGCACCTTCAGGGTAGGGCCATGTCTTAATTGTGGGCCCTACAAGTGCTCAAGGAAACAAGTGTAAGTTGAATCACATTCTATGTAGCTCCTGGCACAGCCTTTTCCTCCTTCCTTCCTCCCTGGCAGCCACTCCCTTGTATCTTGGGCACATGTATCTGTCTCCCCTGTGAGCACCTTTTACAGAGGTGCAGATTCTTATTCATCTCTGAACAGCCCCAGCCACCGACAAAGGGTACTTAGTGTGCCCTCAGCAGACATCCATAAACACGCAGAAATGGATTACATGGATGTCTGCTGAGCATTGGCTATAGCATAATTTAAATGTGATGGGGGAACTCTTTCTGAAAAATGTCACATACCAGGCAACAGCAAGGTATTAGTTACACTATGGGATGATGCGAGGTCCACTTCCAGCATCCCAAGCACCCTGGCTGACCTGACTCTAAACCTTTACAACAAGCAACAAAATCCAGTAGGTGAGGCACTAACCAAAGCACACTCAGAGCAGACTGCAAGTAACGCTTAAAGCAGCTCACTCACGAATATCATTCTGCTCAAAAGGTGACCCACCTTTTGAGCACAAAACTACCCACCAAACACAACACCACTTCCTCCCTGTAAGTTGCTGTGGCGTCTGTAGAATTGTTTAACCCACTGTAGAAAAACGTTGGTGACAAAGAGCAGAAGGGCGAGGGGGCTCAGCGGTTTCGCGTGGCGTGCCCCCCATCCACCATCCACAGACGAGCAAGAAGACCAGCCTGCAGGACAGCTCACCGAAAGGGACAGGCGAGATGAATCCCACACGCCCGGGCAATGCTGCCGGGCCGGGCTGGAGAAGCAGACGCATCTTGCTACGGTTCGGGCGATCAAATAAAGCGCATGGCAGCGCAGCCAACATCTTCAAGTGGACGCTCTGACAGCATCCCAGGGCCCCCTGGACTTCCTGCCACTTTCTCTCTCCATGAAGGCCTTCCTCCTCTCAGCCTGCACCCTCTCCAGCTACACTCTCTTCTGGTTTCCTCTCTCGCAGGCCTGTGGCTGCTGCCGTCAGCCTCCCCCTCACTCTCCATCCCTGCAGCTGAGTCCTCCGGCTACAGAAGGTCCCTTCTCACCACGCTGACCACCTACCGCAAGAGACAAAGCAAGGAAGGAAGCCACTTGTGTTGGGACGGTCAGTCACGCGGTGAGTAAGCGCCCGTGAGAAGCCACGTAGGTAGGAAAAGCTTTTCTCCTTGTGGTGCGTGGCAAAACAATAGAAAAGTGTGGCCAGGCGAGGTGGCTCACGCCTGTAATCCTAGCACTCTGGGAGGCTGAGGCGGGCGGATTGCTCAAGGTCAGGAGTTTGAAACCAGCCTGAGCAAGAGCGAGACCCCATCTCTACTATAAATAGAAAGAAATTAATCGGCCAACTAATATATATATAGAAAAAATTAGCCGGGCATGGTGGCTCATGCCTGTAGTCCCAGCTACTCGGGAGGCTGAGGCAGAAGGATCCCTTGAGCCCAGGAGTTTGAGGTTGCTGTGAGCTAGGCTGACGCCACGACACTCACTCTAGCCTGGGCAACAAAGTGAGACTCTGTCTCAAAAAAAAAAAAAAAGTGCTTCATGGACAGAAAAGGTGGGAGAAAAAAGCTAATTCTATATTCTACTAATAGGAAGCTATGTGCCTAACACAGGCCCCAGACCCTGAGCTTAGAGTTCTCAGCCACTAAAGGAGCTGCTGCCGTCTCCTACCTGAAACCCAAGTTCTAGAAATGTCCTATGACATGCTGAAGGTGCACAGCAGGCAGGTAGATGAGAAAGAGAGAATCTGAGCCCAGGTTTAACTCAAAGGTCCTGTTATCCCTGTCTGGCTGGCAGCTGTGGCTATTCCTGCCACAGACACAGGCCCCCAACTAAGGAGAGGGGGGGCCTCTCCTCTCCTTCCTCACCCCAGCACACTACCCACTCAGGATTCAGACCCAAGACCAGCCCTGTCCCGGATCTCAACTGCCCTCCCTGGCCCGCCTCCCATTCTGCTGTGTCCCAAGCACAAGGCCAACTTTCTGCTTGGGACCTCAGACCTCAACCACAAGGCCTCGCCCATGCAGACGGGCGACCTCAGGTCCTCCTGCCCTTCTGCCAGGGACACTGCAGCTGCGTACCTTCTGACTGCCCTTCGATGAACAGGACCCCATTCGTTCACCCCTAGACACTTCTCCATCCCTCAGAGCCAGGCTCTCTGCAGATGCTGGCACCAGGATGGGGAGCAAGGTCTCCGGGACTGCTGGTGGTGAGCTGCCCAATCTCACCTAGAGCCTGCACCGCAAGAGCACTAAGTGGCCCGAGCTGAGGAGAGGCTCGGGCTCCACAAGAAGGAAAAGAAGAACAGGCAATTAGCCCCCCTGGGCTTTCCCACGGCCCCTCATGCCACAGGATTCTAAGGAAATGTCCAACAGAGGAAAGTAAGAAAATGCCATCACATATTACTATAATAATACAAATTCAAACACCAGGAGGGAAGTGAGAGGACTAAGGAATGAACTTTCAGGAGAAGAGAGGAAGGGCTGGGCATTTTTTCCCCCTACAATTAGACTTACTGCCCCTTTAATCCATTCTCCAGACTGTCGCCAGAGTGATCTTTTTTTTAAAACAGCTGCAATGAGGTATAACTGACATAAAATAAACTGCACATATTTAAAGGATGCAATTTGGTAAGTTTTTGCATTTGTGTACACCTGTGAAATCATGGCGGTCAAGACAGTGAATACATCCACCACCCCAAAGATTCCACACGCCCTCATGGCTTTGCAACACCCCCTTCCTGTCCTCTCTCCAGTCAACCACAGATCTGCTTTGTGTCATCACAGGTCAGCTTGCGTTTCTAGTTTACATAAGGGAATCTGGAGTATGTACTATTCTCTGTGTGGTTCCTTTCACTCAGCATAATTATTTTGAGAGTCATCCATGTTTTCCATGTATCAAGAGTTTATTCCTTTGTATTGCCACGTGGTATTCCATCATACGATGTGCTACAGTTTGTTGATCCATTCACCACGCATGTATGAGCTGTTTCCAGTTTGAGGCTGTTACAAATGCTGCTGCTGTCAACACGTGTGTACAAGTGCTTGCCTGAACACGTACTGCCTGTTCACTGGAGTGGAGACCTCGGAGTGGAAGGGCTGGGTCTTAAGGTAAACCTACGGCTAACTTTTTAAGAAACTGCCAAACTTTTCCAAAATAGTTCTACCATTTTACATTCCCACCAGGAGTTCATTAGCATTCCAATTTCTCTATATCCTTGCCAACACTTGGTATAGTCTTTTAAATTTATCCATGCTAGTAGGTTATATAATATTAAAACAGTATCTCATTGTGGTTTTAATTTGCATTTCTCTAGTAACGAATGTTATGTGTGAGTATCTTTTCATGTGTTTATTCGCCAACCTTATCTTCTTTAATGAAATGTCGTTCAGACATTTTGCCCATTTTTTTCTTATTGTTGAGTTATGAGAACTCCTTATAAATTCTGGATACAAGCTCTTTATCAGATACTGCTTTGCAAAGATTTTGCTAGAGTCCTGCACACTGTAGCTGCCCCAGACTCCCCAGGCTCTGCCTGTCTTCTCCCTCCCTCTGCCCAGGCCTGGAAGTTCTCTCAAGCAGTAGGCTGGGCAATCATCGGGCTCACCTCGTTTGCTTTCTGTCTCTCAAGAATCTCTGTCCTTCTCTGCCTGACACCTAGGGTCTTGAAAACCTTTGGCTCATATATTTTGTCTTTTATTTTTTTATTTTTGGTTGTTACAGGCAACAGGCCCTGTTGCCCCATCTTCAGAAGGGTATTTATTACACATCACATACACTGAGCACTGTGCTAGACAATTTATACATGTTTCTTCATTTAATAACAATCCTACAAAACACCATCATTTTACACATGAAGAATCTGAAGTTCAAAGATGAAGCAGAATGTCCAAAGTCAGTCTGACTCCACAGCCACCCCAATGCACTTGTTAGAGGACTGAGGGAGTAGGGGGAGGAAAGGTCAGAGGGCCTCTGCTCACCCCCAGAATTTTGTGTCTTCATGTTTTGGGACACCAGCAAACCCACAAATCCACAGGCGGGAGGCAGAGCTCTTCCACGACTGCTAGCCCACCCCTCCCCGCACAGAAACGCGGCCCTCAGGGTCCTGGGCGTGGAAGGCCCTGGAAGAAGGTGTCTGTGTGTCCAGGGCCTGAAGAGCTTGGGGAGCTCGGCAGCCACTAGATTGGGGTTTATTCTTCAAACACGACACTTAGCATTTTGGTGTTTTTTCCTTCTGGTATTTTTTAAATGAATTTATTTTTTAGAGCAGTTTTGGGTTCACAGCAGAACTGAGCAGAAAGTACAGAGAGTTCCCATATAACCCCGGCCCCCAGACAGGCACGGCCTCCCCCACCATCAACACCCCCCACCACAGTGGCATGTCTGCACCACTGAGCAACCGTCACTGACATGTCACCACCCGAGGTCCGTAGTTTATGTTAGGGTTCACTCTTGGTGTCGAATATTCTATGGACAAACATATGACGTGCACCTGCCATGTTAGTGTCATACAGACTAATTTCAGCACCATAAAAATCCTCTGAGCTCCACCTATTCATCCCTCCCTCCCCACAAACCCCTGGTCACCCCTGATCTTTTTAATCTCTCTGTAGTTTTGCTTTCCCCGGAATGCCATCTAGTTGTAGTCATATAGTGTCTAGCCCAGGCGTCCTCAAACTACGGCCCGGGCCGCCTAGCACATTTATCTGGCCCTCTGGGTGTTTTTGCCGCCACTGCCTGTCCTGGTTAGCAGCTGACTCGTCCCGGGCCCACAGTGCGCACTCTCCAACAGTCTGAGGGACAGTGAACTGGCCCCCTGTTTAAAAAGTTTGAGGACCCCTGGTTTAGCCTTTTCAGACTGGCTTCTTTCACTTAATAATGTGCAGTTAAGGTTCTTACATGTCTTTCCGTGGCTTGATAGCTCATTTCTTTTTAGTGCTGAATAGTATTCCACCGTCTGGATGCACCACAGTTTATCTATCCATTCACCTTGTCAAGTTTTGGCGATTATAAGTAAAAATGCTATAAACATCCACACACGGGTCTCTGCATGGGCACAGTTTTCAATTCATTTGGGTAAATACCAAGGAGTGTGACTGCTGGATCATAAGAGTATGCTTAGTTTAGTAAGAAGCTGCCAATCTGCCTTCCAAAGTGCCTATATGGGATCCTTTTAAGGACCACAATCTTCCCACAGGAAAGGGTAGGACTAGGGACAGCTTCCTGTCTTGAAAGACGTGTAACGGGGCAACGATCCACGAAGGATAATTCAATCCTTCACCTTCCTCTCTTTCGTGGCTTAAGGGTTCTGCTGGGTAGGGTTAGCGGTGTACGTCTCCTCACATCAACCAAACCGGCTGTATATTTTAGCATCCCCATGTCTTAGTCTCTTTTATGCTGCTGTAACAAAATGCCCACGACTGGGTAACTTACAAAAAACAGAGATTTATGTCTTACGGTTCTGGAGGCTGAGAAGTCCAGGCTCGAGGGGACCATATCTGGCAGGGGCCTTCCTGCCATCATCCCATGGCAGAAGGTAAAAGGGCAAGGGGGAGAGAGAGAGGGAGGGGAAAGAGAGAGCACTTGCTAAAGGGGCCAAACACATTCTTTCATCAGGAACCCACTCCTGAGATAATGGCATCGGTCCATTCATAAGGGTGGAGCCCCCAAGCCCTAATCACCTCTTACAGGTCCCGCCTCTCACCAGTGTTGCACTGGAGATGAAGTTTCCAACACATGGGAACTTTGGGGGTACCCATTTACACTGTAAGACTCTACAAACAGAAGAAAAGCAGAGTCCCTTGCACACAGCGGGTGCTAAATAAGCCCCGAATGCATTCAAAAGCAGAGTCAGGGGAAGGTGTTCTAGGTTCAGCAAAAAGGTAAGTGAAGGCACAGAAACAGGAAAGGCAGAGGCATGTGCACAACTGTGGGACGCTCATGTGTCAGCAAGGACTGTCGGGGGGCCCTGCAGGTGACGGGAAGTGAAGTTCTAAACCGGAGAGCGAGTGTGGTGCTAGAGAGAAAGGGGCCAGAGGAGAGCCACTGCGCACCTGGGCAGCAGGCAGGGCCACGAAGGGCTGCAGAGCTTTGGGAACCAAGGCTTCCCCCTGAGAGGCCCCAAGTTTGTCCCTGACTGATGTGGCCCAGGTCCTCGGGGGCCGCTCCCAAGCAGGACCTCCTGGAGTGCAGGAACCCCACCCCACATTCAATTTGTCCCTCCCGTGTTGACTGGCTGTCGTCTGGCAAGCTACAGTTGGGTGGGCCAGGGCCTTGGGCAGTTGTCCAGAGCTTTACATAGACTGTCCTCCATGTGACAGAGAAGGAAACCCGGTACTGAGTACAAACACTGCCAATGCCGTGATTTATTATAACGTCCTTTAAGAGGCCAACGCAAGGCAACAGGCCTTACTAAGAGCCTTCTGAGTCACCAGGGCATCAGACATTCTGTCATTCCTGTTGCCATCACTGCGTGGTCACCCTTGCCCACTCGGTTCCATACGGATGGCACTGGTGAGCTAGCAACCAGGCTGGCCTCACTCCCTTGTGCACGACAGTGGTTTTCAAACAGTTCAAGCGGGTAGAAACTTTTCTCAAAAAGCATCGGTGGAACCACAAACATATACAACAAACAAAAGGGAAACCACTCCGGTTTAGGGTGGGAAAGAGCCCACTCTGCCGCCTGGAATGTCCCAGCCCCCTGCAGCGTTCCAGGAAGATTGTTTGAAAACCAGTAACGCAGCGTAACTGATCGACTGCAGATCCGACCCGCCTGGCCTGGGCAGTGTTCCACGTGAAATAAGTTATCCCAGTTGGTATTAAATTGTCTCCAGCACACCCAAAGCCAAAAAACAAATCTGGGTTAGGGCCATGGCATCTTCCCCACTCCCTGAACAAAGGCAGGATTTACAAGCAAGGCGGACAGCAAAGCAGCCTTAGCAAGAAGACATTTGGCTAGAACAGAGCTCCTGCCTCCTTCCTGCCCACAGGCAGGCTGCGGACCCTGGAGGCCGTCCTTCAACTGAATCCACAGGCTATAAGGGTGATGGCCACGTCTGCGCCTTTCGTTGTGATGAAAAGTTTTTAAATAAAAAGGCTGCATCGGGCCAGCCAATCAGCGTGGCTCTGCGCCCGCCTGCACCCTGGCGTGGTTCAGTGACCACTTCCGTCTAGGTGAGGGAGGCCTCTCAGAGCCGTGCCCCCACCACCCCACTGGACGTCATGTGGGGTCACACAGTCATTAACCACCTACTGTGTGCTGGAAGGGGGCTGAGGCAAGGTCAGGGCTCCTGTCAAGGTCTGTGGATACCCCAGAAGGGGCAGACCTGCCTGGAGCACATTTGGGTTCTTTCTCAGCTGAAGGTTACAGCCCGTGGACTGGACAGCTCTGGGCATCAACAGGTTCTGGAAGAGAGGCCAAGCCCCAGCACAGACCTGGACTGATGATCCCAGGAACGGTCCTCCCCCTAGCCATTCTGTAAGCTCACAAAAAGTGCCCAGGGGTGGCTGGCGCTGGGCTCCTGACTAATATGCAAGTCAGAGCACCACATCTCAAGTCTGGCCGTGCAGAATCAAGGTGCAGGTGCCCACCACAGCCTCCAGAGACCGGTTCCTTCTCCAGGGGGAGAGCCAAAGCCCCCAGCTGATTCTAACACGCCGCCCAGGAGGACAACCGTAGATGTAGATATTATAGCACAACACGCTGCGTCCCACCGGGTACCCTGGGGCTGCCCTCCCTGTCCGCTCCCTCTCACAGTCTGCAGTTCCCGAGTCAATGGGTAAAGCTATCACCAAGCCACAAAGGAAGTATTTAGGGTCATTCTGGGCTATGGGGTCATTGCGCCAGTCTACTTTCTTCACTCTGAAGCTGCCACTAAAACACACATGGCCTCAAAACCAGCGATGGCCTCACTTCATTGCAGTGGGAGAGGAAGTTTCTAACGCAATTTCCCAATCGCTGTAGGCTTGAGCTCGCCTTGCCAGACTACCCACAGGTGCACTTTCGTCCAAGGGCACTACTATTTCCTGGCCTCAGTGACTCCCGCCCCTACTCTCCAGAGGAACAAGGAGCTCAGGCATCCCTGAGCAAGCCCAACTCCGACCCTGAGTCCCCCGACAGCCAGCGCCAGGGTCCCCTCCATGCGGCCTCTGGTTGCAGCCTCCTCCCTGGCCTTCCTCTCTTTCTTGATGAGGCTCTTCACTTCCAGTCTCTCCACACAGAGGCCACTGAGCTTTCTCGACTCCAGTCGGAAGCAGGAATGGCCAATCAACTTTGGAAAAGATGTTCTGCATTGCGAGGAGTCAAATGCAAAGAGGCAATGTCACTTACCAATGGGCAAAGACGGAAAATAATGATGACAACAGTGTCACTGGGGTGTAAAGCAAAGGGCACTCTCAGACACTCTGAGTGGAAGGATATACAAGGACAACTCTTTTGCAGGGCAGTCTGGCAAGATGTATCAAAAGCCTTTGTTAAAGCTCACACGACATTTGGCCAGCACAGCAGTCCCTCTTATCTGTGGTTGTGCTTCGGTGGTCTCAGTTAGCTGCGGCCACCATGGTCCGAAAATAGGTGGGTGTAGTACAGTAAGATAATTTGAGAGAGGAAGAGACCACATTCACATAATTTTTAATTATAATATATGGTAATAATTGTTCTATTTTATTATTGTTATTGTTAATCTCTTACTGTGCCTAATTTATAAATTAATCTTTAGCATAGGCCAGGCATGGTAGCTCACGCCTGTAATCCTAACACTCTGGGAGGCCGAGGTGGGCGGATTGCTCAAGGTCAGGAGTTCAAAACCAGCCTGAGCGAGACCCTGTCTCTACTAAAAATACAAAGAAATTAATTGGCCAACTAAAAATATATATACAAAAAAAAAAATTAGCCAGGCATGGTGGCGCATGCCTGTAGTCCCAGCTACTCGGGAGGCTAAGGCAGGAGGATCACTTGAGCCCAGGAGTTTGAGATTGCTGTGAGCGAGGCTGATGCCACGGCACTCACTCTAGACTGGGCAACAAAGTGAGACTCTGTCTCAAAAAAAAATAAATAAATAAACTTTAGCATAGCTATGCACATATAGAAAATGCATATAGTGTAGGGAAGGTTTGGTAGTATCCACAGTTTCAGGCATCCACTTGGGGTTTTGGAATGTATCCCCCATGGATAAGGGAGGAATACTGTAATTTAACAGAATTTTTCATAAAGTAAAAAAAAGCAAAGACACTGCCCAAAATGGGTGTGCACTGGGACAGCAAGTGAGCGGCTGCCCACGGATGTGGGGGAGGGGGGCAGGGAGGGACGGCCCATGGGTGCAGGGTTTCTTCTGGGAGTAATGAAAATATTCTAAAATTAGAGAGTGGTAACGGTTGCACAACTGTGTGAATATACTAAAAACCACTGAATTGCACAATTTCAAAGGACAGCTTTATGGT
Source organism: Mirza zaza (assembly GCA_008750895.1). NCBI lineage: Eukaryota > Metazoa > Chordata > Mammalia > Primates > Cheirogaleidae > Mirza > Mirza zaza. The sequence continues at coordinate 1,826 of VSMD01139447.1, read as the reverse complement.
ATGTGAATTATACCTCAATAAATCTATTATTTTAAAAAATGTACATGTGTACTCCATCAAAATATTATTAAAGCACTTAAATGTGAGAAACTGGAAACAATGTAAATACCCAAACACAGAGGTAAAGTTAAGTACAATACAACCTTTAAAAATCATATTCTACAGCAGTGCTGCCGAGTAGAACTTTTTCTGGAATAATGAAAACGTTCTATTCTGCAGTGTCCAGCATGACAGCTCAAGTGGCTGCTAAGCATTTGAAATGCAGCTAATGCAACAAAGAAAGTGAATTTTACATTTTATTTCATTTTAATTGATTTTTAATTCTAAATAGTCACCTGTTCTAGAGTAGTATTTCTTGACATAAAAATGTTCATAGTACGTTAAATTTAAAAAAGGGGAGGTGACCACCACATGGCATGTGCCACATTGTTCTCTATTTTATTTTTTAAGTAAATACATAGACATGACCACAAGGATGGACACTAATTATTACTCTAATATTATAGCTCTAGGAAAAGTTCAAATTCCTCAAAACATCCTTAAGCCCCACAACCAGCCCTTCCCAACGCACAGAGGGCTAGCACCCCACCTGCAGGCCCACGGCCCTTGCAGGGTCTTTTCCAATGATATTGACTTGCAAAAAGGCTGTAAAAGTAGTACAAAGATTTCCTATGTACCCTTCACCAGATTTCCCAAATGTTAATTAACATCTTGCACAACCATAGCACAATCACCAAAAATCAGGAAATTAACACCTGTATAAAACATACTGATATATACAATACATATAATATATACTAATCCACAGACCTGGCCAGGCACAGTGGCTTACACCTGTAATCCTAGCACTCTGGGACGCTTAGGCGGGAGGATCACTTGAGCTCAGGAGTTCAAGACCAGCCTGAGCAAGAGCGAGACCCCGTCTCTACTAAAAAAATAGAAAAATTAGCCCGGCATGGTGGCTGTGCATCTGCAGTCCCAGATACTCGGGAGGCTGAGGCAGGAGGATCGCCTGAACCCAGGAGTTTGAGGTTGCTGCGAACTAGGCTGACGCCGCAGCACTCTAGCTGGGGTGACAGAGCGAGACTCTGTCTCAAAAATAGAATAATCATCATCATCTACAGACTTTATTCAAATGTTGCCAACTGTCCCACAAATGTTCTTTCTTCCTGGAGCAGGATCCAATCCTGGAACTAAATCCACTACATTTAGTTGTTGAGTCTCTTGGTCTCCTTTAATCTGGGACAGTTCCTCAGTCTTTGTCTTTCATGACTTTGACCCTTTTCAAGAGTACTGGCCAACTATCCTCACTCTGGATTTGTCTAATGTTTCTGCATGGTCAGACCGAGGTCATGTGGTTCTGGCAGGAACACCCCAGAAGTGAGGCTGTATCCTCCTCTGTGGAGCACTTCAGGGTGTACACGGTGTCAATGCGTGGAGCAGAACATTTTACTGGTGGGAATAGAACATCTTACTGGTGGTGTCAATTTTGGTCACTTGGCTAGGGTGGTGTCTACCAAATTTCTCCACTATAAAGTTACTCTTTTTCTCTCCATAATGAATAAGAACTTTAGGAAGAAATACTTCGAGGTTAAGCAAATATCCTGTTCTTTTTTTATTTTATTTTTTTGTTTGAGACAGAGTCTCGCTTTGTTGCCCAGGCTAGAGTGAGTGCCATGGTGTCAGCCTAGCTCACAGCAACCTCAAACTCCTGGGCTCAAGCGATCCTCCTGCCTTAGCCTCCCGAGTAGCTGGGACTACAGGCATGCGCCACCATGCCCAGCTAATTTTTTCTATATATGTTAGTTGGCCAATTAGTTTCTTTC